>CATIWM010678368.1:0-34311 GCA_949671775.1 Mallotus repandus
TTATTACCCTGGGTGGCGACTCCTCATCTCCACGCCATGTCTTTGTGACAATGGTTAGTGTGTTCCCTAGAGCCCTGAGCTCAAACAGTGTCGCGGTTGCAATAAACTTGGGCGCGCGCTAAACCCCGCCGTCTACAGGTATACTGCTGCACAAGCTAAATTGTGGGCTATTTATCATGGTCTTATTATGGCATGAAATTCTAGTTTCCGTAAGATAATGCTGGAAGTTGATTCCTAGTTGGTTGTTCAGTGGCTCAAAGCTCAGAAATCCACTTCTACTTCTTGTTTGAATCTGGTTAATCGTTGTTGCCATCTCCTAAATTGTAATTGGAAGATTGTTATTAATCATGTCTATTGGGAATGCAATTATGTTGCTGTAGATGGCGGGGTTTAGCGCGTGCCCAAGTTTATTGCAACTGCGACACTATTTGAGCTTAAGGCTCTAAGGAACACACTACTATATCACAAAAACATAGCATGGAGATGAGGAGTCACCACCCAGGGTAATAACTGGGACAAATCAAAGATGGTGGTAACTCAATTCTCGAATACAAGCTAGCACCACAACCAGGAGTTTTGGATACATAATACCAACTTCTTTTAGTCTCGTGTTCATTTAGAATTAGTTTATGAATTATTATCTTATTCTTTAATTACATGCAATTTCATATAAATCCTAATTAAACATCCATCAATCCCAAAGGCAACTAATCATGAAAAAGGATTAAGAAATGCATTCATATAAAGCACATCAACCCTATGTTAGTCTAATCTACATATTTTTAATTAAAGTGAGCTAAATTTATATATTTTAATTTACAAATGAATCTAAAGCTAATGGACCTAATTTCTACTCAATTTTATTTAAATGAGCCTAAATCTATTTATTTTATTTCAAAAATAGGCTTAAGTTTACAAATTATGAAAGCTTAAATTATTGGGCCTAAATCTACAAGTTTTAAGCTAATATGATCCTAATTCTACAAATTATGGAAAAAAATTAAGTTAATGGGCTAAATCTAAATTAAATTAAATTAATTTAAGTGGACCTATGTCTAAATTAACTAAGTGGGCCTAAATTATCTCTAACCTAAAATCTAAATTTAATTATGGGCCTAAAGATCAAATTAATTAATTAATCCTAATCCTAATCCTAATTATTATTAAACCTATTAGATAAAGTGAATCAAATTAATTAGCCTAAAACCTAAATCATGAGCTTAAACACAAACAAAACAAACATAAAAAATATGAAAATTAATAAAATAAAATAAACATTTATGACATAAAAAATGTATAAACACGTAAATCACAAAAATAATAAACAAAAAAATCAACTAAAACATGCATCTAATGATTTCTAACCCTAATTTAATTTACATGCAACCTAAATTAACTACGGCCACCATTAGTTTTAATTAGGGTTTATCAAATAAACCTATTTACTAATCAATTTTAAAAAAAAACAATAAAAATAGAGGGTTTCACTTTGATCCCACTAATGGGGTTATTACAATAACTACCATTGAAAAATTAAAATAAATTAAAATACAAACCCAAATCCAAAATAAAATAACACAAACAAATAAATAAAAACCTAAATGGAACTACGTAAAATCAATACAGGATTTAATCCATGACATTCCATGGATTTTCATGGGTTTTCCATAGTTTAATCACGTGTCTCCTCTGTTAAATAAATCATGTGTATATATATAGACAAAACATCCTGTAACCCTAAATTGGGTACAGGATAAAAATAAAATAAAATTATTTTATTTTATTATTTACTTGATAAATATATATTTATCAATAAATACTTATCAAATAAATTAAATGACAATCAATCACAGCTAAATAACATAAATTAAATTAAATAAAAAATTAAAAAAAATTGCGTGACCCGTCGAAAATCCATATTTCCGATTCGATGGAAATAAATATTGGCCACGATTTTGTTTCCTTCTGGTTGGCCACTTTCATATTATTTTTCTTTGTAAATTGAATGAGCCCATTCCCTTTTTTTTTGAAAACTTTTCTTTTTTTTTGAATTTTCTCCTTTTCTCCTTTTCTCCTTTTTGATTTTTTTAAAATTTGTTTTAAAAAAATAAATAAATTTTAAAAATTGTTCCTAAAAATAATTTACAATTTAATTTAAAACCAATAAATCAGATCCAATAAATATAATTTCACTGTCAATTTTCATCATTGGGTCCTTTGTCGTATCCACAATCGACTATCCCAAAATTAGATGCTTACAAAATGCCTCTTTAGAAATATGGTAAAGTTAAAGTATGACCATTATACAATTGGCCTAGGGCATATCACTAACAAATCCCACTTGCACTAGGCCCAATGAACATTGTATCTCATACCCATTGACCTAGTATGACTCTCATCCTTAGGCTTTAGAAGAGGCTTAGTTAGTGGATCAACAACATTTTCATATGTTGGTACTCTGCATATTTTGACTACGATCGAAAGTCATCCTTATTAGATTGGAAGCTAGCATTTATGTAACCATTTATAACTAGCTCATTTTCTTGTCCACCATACAGTAAAATTTCTTAGTCTTTCTCAAGTACTTAAGGATGTTCTTAACTACTATCCAGTGACTTTTCACCTGGGTCTGACTGGTATCTGCTCATTATGCTCAAAGCATATGAGACATCTAGTCGAGTGCATAACATGGTATATGGATCCAATAGCAGAAGCATAGGGAATTTTACTCATGTGGTCTCGCTCATCTTGTGTCATTGGACATTGAGTTTTGCTAAGACTAATTCCATGGAACATTGGCACGAACCCTCTCTTAGAGTTTTGCATACTAAATCCATTCAGTACCTTATCAATATACGTGCTTTGACTTAGGCTAATAAGCCTTTTAGATCTATCTCTATAGATCTTAATGCCTAGAATATAGGCAGCTTCCCCTAAGTCTTTCATTGAGAAACAATTCCCTAACCATGATTTAACATGTTGTAGAGTAGGAATATCATTTCCAATGAGTACTATGTCATCAACATATAACATAAAAAAAACTATTGCACTCCTACTAACTTTCTTATAAACATAAGGTTCATCTTCATTCTTGATAAATCCAAAATCTTTGACTTCTTTATCAAAATGAAGATTCTAACTCTGAGAAGCTTGCTTCAATCAATAAATAGATCTTTGAAGCTTGCAAACCTTTCTAGAATTCTCAGGATTAACAAAACCCTCTGGTTATGTCATATACACATCCTCAATTAGGTTTCCATTAAGAGATGTTATTTTAACATTCATTTGCCATATCTCATAATCATAGTATGTAGCTATGGCAAGGAGAATTCGAATGGACTTAAGCATAGCAATTGGTGAAAAGGTTTCATCATAGTCTATACCATATGTTTGCTTAAAATCCTTTGCAACCAGTCTTGCTTTAAAGGTATGCACATTGTCATCCATGTCAGTTTTCTTTTTAAAAACCCATTTGCACCCAATAGTTTTTAAACTGTCAGGTGGGTCAATGAAAGTCCATACTTGATTATCATACATGGATTGCATTTCTGACTTCATGGCTTCCAACCATTTCTCAAAGTTTGGACTGTCCATGGCCTTTTGGTAGGTTGTGGGCTCACTTTGATCCATAATCATCACATCATAATTATTTGTTACAAGAAATCCATATCTCTCAGGGATGTGACGTGCCCTACCAGACCTTCTAGGACCTTGTGGTACTTATGTAGATTTAATAGTTACTTATTGATCTAGTTGAGGTTCCATTTATGGTTCTTGAATTTCTTCAAGTTATACCTTACTCCCACTATTTCCTTTGGAAATGTACTCTCTTTCTAAAAAGACACCATCTCGAGTAACAACCACTTTATTCTCAGAAGCATTATAAAAGTAATATCCTTTAGTTTTTTAGGATATCATACAAAAAGACATTTGTTTGAGTTGGGTGCTAATTTATTTGAAATTTGTCGCTTCACATAAGCCCCGCATCCTTAAATCTTGAGAAAAGACAAATTAAGAGATTTCCCAGTCCATATCTCATATGGTGTCTTTTCAACTACCTTTGATGGAACTTTGTTTAAAAGGAATGCAATAGTTTCTAGAACATAACCCCAAAAGGAGTTTGGAATTTTTGACTGACTCATTATAGATCGAAACATATCCAATAAAGTTCGATTTCTCCGTTCAAATACACCATTCCATTATGGTGTTCCTGGCGGAGTAAATTGTGAAACTATTCCACAATCTCTAAGATGATCAATAAATTTTTGGCTTAAATGCTCACCACCTTGATCAAATCTTAGTGCTTTAATATTCTTACCAAGTTGATTTTGTACTTCATTTTTGAAAATTTTGAACATTTCAAAAGATTCAAATTTATATCTCATTAGATAGACATAGCCATATCTATTGAAATCATCTGTGAACATAATGAAGTACTGGTAACCTCCTCTAATAGTGGAACTTAATGTGCCACATACATCAGAATGTATATGGCCCAACAAGTCATTAGCCTTATCACTATGTCCAATAAAAGGTGTTTTAGTCATTTTTCCCAACAAACAAGATTAATAAGTTTCATATGATTCAAAATCAAATGAATTCAAAAGTTCATGTTGGTGGAGCTTTGATATGCATTTCTCATTTATATGGCCTAAACGACAATGTTAAAGATAAGTTGTGTTTAAATCATTAGATTTAAACTTCTTTGTATTAATGTTATATATGGACTTTTCATTAGTGTCTTCAATGTCTAAAATATAAAGACCATGATTTCGTGGAGCATATCCATAGAAAATGTTATCATGATAAGTGAAGCAGTTATTATTCCTAATAATAAATTCAAAACCATTCTTATCTAAACAAGAAACAGAAATGATATTTATGCTCATAAAAGGTACATAACAATAATTTTCCAAATTAAAAATAAGTCCACTAGGCAAAGTTAAATCATAAGTTCCTATAGCTAAAGCCACAACTCTTGCTCCATTTCCAACTCATAGGTCCACTTCTCCTTTAGCCAATATTCTACTCTTTTTTAGACTCTGTACATTAGTACAAATGTGAGATCAAGAAATGGTATCTAATACCCAAGAATCAAAAGTAGATAAATTGACTTCTATAAGATGAATACCTTAAGAGGAAGTCTCACTACCCTTCTTCTTCAGATCATCCATAAAGACCTTGTAATTTCTTTTCTAATGGTTCGGCTCATTGCAGAAAAAGCATGTTCCTTCCTTAGGTGGTTTTGCTTGGGATGTGGGCTTAGGCTTGGGCTTGGGCTTCTAAAAGTCTTTAGAAGCCTTAATATTGCCTTTATCCTTTCCCTTCCTTTTCATACCTTTCCTTTTATTAACCATTAGAACATCATTGGTAGTTTTGATGTTCTTTTCAGCAGTCTTAAGCATCCCTTGTAATTCAAAAACAGTTTTGTTCTTGCCATGCATGTTATAGTTCATAACAAAACCATCATAAATTTCTAGTAAAGACTGGAGAATAATATCAATGGCCATCTTAAGACCAAGCCTTCAAGATCTTCAAGATGACCTTTCATCTTAAGAACATGAGGAGCCATTGAGCTCCTAGCAGGCAACTTGCAAGAAAGCAACGCCTTTGTGGTGCTAAACCTTTCAATTCTAGCTTTCTCTTGGAACATTTCCTTGAGATGGCCAATTATGGTATAAGCATCCATCTCCATCAGTTGCTTTTGAAGATTTGAATCCATGCATCCAAGCATGAGGCAAGTGACATCAATAGAGTCATTGAGATGCTTACAATGAGCATCCTTTTGAGCTCTAGGAGCATTAGCAGTTGGTTCATCAGGGATAGGTTGATCAAGGATATATTCCTTTCTTTCTTGCTTAGGAACAATTCTTAAGTTTCTATACTAGTCAAAGAAGTTAGTCCCATTAAGCTTATCCTTCTCAAGGATCAATCGTAGTGACAAATTAGATATTGTGTTTGATGTCATTATTTACAACAACTATATACATAGTGTACTCAGTATTTTATCAAGTTATTTTAATAAGGCATGATTATAAATCCCACAAAATTCATTCAAATCAATAGCCCTCAAAGTTAATTTATAAATATTAGTGGGCCAAGATCCATATTTCACCATACTCTAAGTGAGATTTGGCTCATCGCTCAAAGTATGGTTATTTAGGTAGGTAACTCTTACCAATTACATCTCATGTAACTCTTAGAAGGGTATAGGATTTGACATCACATGTCCTGGCTAAAAATCCCATCTAATGCCTTAGGTTCAAAACCCTTTTGATGACCTAGCTAAGTCAAACCACAACAAACGTTTGGAAATCACTCTTTTCCAACTTGCCTTCCTCGGATGATTTAATATACCCTACTTTGGCAGACCCATGTATAATAATCTAAGGCTTGCCAAGTGTTTAATTTTATGGGAGGTATTGTTGTGACTTAATATTGGATGAGAGTTCCTATTTATTTTACTTTATTTAGATATTATTATGTTGTAAACATACATCACATGCATAACATCTCATACATAACATAATAATAAAGTAATAAAGTAAACGTGACATAGTATGGCCCAAGTCTAGATTGATCTTCATAAGCTAATATGAAGATCAATGGTCAATCCTAGGTAATAAGACATCCTTCATCTTGAGCCTTTCACCATGGATTTCCACTTTGAGTCTCCACCTTGGATCTCCATCCTTGGCCTCCATTTTGGGTCTTGATTTACATATACATTATATTTTGTAATCTATACTATTTTATTACCACTTAATAAAATAAAATTACAAAAAATAAAAATGACTCGCAGGCCATATTTAAAATTACAACCCATAAAATAAAATAAATCCAATCACATTGGTTTTAAGGGCCATGTTATGCACCATACATTTCACACTAAACAAATAAAAGCATAATAATTTAATTTTCATTAAGATTAATTAATATTATGATAAGAACGAATTATGTGACAAATCTATTCGGGTCAAGGCCTTGTAATCATATTATTTTCTAATTAATATGTTCAAAACATATTTATTTTGTTCAACATTTGAACAAAATGCATTCTACCTTAACAGACACGGCTGTGTCAAAAATACACATGGCTTTGTCAATATGCAATCTGTAGAATTTGCTCTCAGACACAGCTGTGTCAAAAACAGACACGGTGGTTTCCCCCTGTAACCCGAATTTTGCTAAGATGAAAATAATATTTTTCAATGAAAACTTTGTTTAATCATATTAAACAGCCATGGACATTAATCATATCAATGTATATAGTTGTTTTTGACATGGATTCAAATAAATTATCACATAAAATGTTCAAATGAAATTTTGAAAATTTTTTTCAAAATCAAATTCATATATATCATATATATATATAACCAATTTCCACATATCTCATGTATATATCGCATATATGATAAAATCAATTTAATCGAATTATAAGTGGCTCTAATACTACTGTTGGGTTTTTAGGATTCAAACACGTAGCGAAAATTAAAAATTTAATTCACAAAAACCCAAAAACGGATCCATGTAATTCTAGTAAATCGATTAAGAGAGTTTTCTAAAACTTACCAAGACGATTTAGGGCAAGAATGATGGAAGGAAGAGAGGGGGTTCACTTCGGTGACACTCAACCTCGAGCTTTTTGTATAGGTCTTATCGGATAAAGACGCTGCCAATAAAGTCACACCCTCTACCGGTATCCACACGAACAGGGTAGTCAAAGCAATGTTGGTGTGCTAGCACCTTTTTGAAAGACAACTCTTTTATTTCTTCTCTCTATATGTTTTTTTTTTTCTCAAAAGAAATGGAGGAAGGTGGAGAATAATAGCTCTACAAAACCTTAGAGAAAGAGATGTATATATAGACATCCTATCTAGGGTTTCCTAAACCACATACTTACCAAAACAATTTTGGTAAGATTAGACTTCCTTTTCTATTTTAATTCTAATTCTAAAATTAGAATTATATCCTATTTATTTAAAATAACACTTACTTTAAATAAATAAAGAAAATAAATATAAATATATGCAAATATATATTTATTTATTCTTTCAGGGAGATTATTACTGGGTTAGTTAACCCAAGTTTGCTTTGGGCATATTCTAAGTGTGCGACCTTGTAGGTTCACTCAATGTTGGCAGTAGGCCTAAAATTTTCATTTTAGCCCATAAGTCATAAGTGGCCTCTAGCAAGACATTATGACTGCCCAAGTTGTGTGAAGGCCGATAATCCAACTCAACCTAATCCACAACATGTATTATAGTCCTTTTGTCACATGATATCTTACATGAACATAAGGCATGGTTCATGTCATCCTTATATTATTTAATCATATTATTTCTCGATCCTAAGTAGACTGTTACTGATAACTCTTTATCTGATATTGATAACCCTTTATCAATACATTCTAGCATGGCCATACATTTCTCTTCAGCCCAACTCATCGAGGGGCCCATAAATATCTTCTTAAATAACTGAGGGATAAATTTCATCTTAATCACTCACATTCCTCACATAACTCATTTTGTATCCAATCACAACCTGTTTTATCATCTAGTTAAAGATGATGTAGGGATGTGTCAAAATGCATAACTCATTATGTGGGAAACCATGGTGATCTCAGGTCAGAGGACTCAAATAATATTACTGTGATGAGAATTACTTATGACAATTATCCATGTAGTATTCTCATAATAGGTCGATCCAGTATATCATTTCTCTAAATATGTACCTATGAGTTTGACTCAATATCTCATATACATAATCAGTAAAACATAATCATCAGTCAAACTTATACTAGTCTTTATTCATTATTGTTCCCACAACAATGTTCGACTAGGGATATTTATATTAAAATTTAAGTATCACTTAAGAGTTTTACTATCAAGTCACATACTTAATGGCCTTAAGTAGAATTAACTAATCAAGGATAATATTAGAATTAGCCAGTAATAATGAAAAATGCCTCTTTAAAAATATGACAAATTTAAAGTATGGCCATTATACAATTGGCCTAAAGCATATCACTAACAGATCCAACTTCCAAGTTCCATGGTGATTATCAATCAACTCTTTCACTAACATCACATGACTATTAGTCAGGCCAGTAGATTGAATTTTAAAGATGGGAAGATCCGGAATCCACCTGTCATCCCAAATGCTCACAATTTTCCCGAGGATATATTCCACCTGTAGCCCTTCTCAATTACCTCCCTACCTGCCATCAAACTATGCCACACCCATAATGGCCATGGTCCTCTTTGAGCTTCCATAAATGAGGAGTGTGGAAAGTATGTACTCTTTAGTAAATTAGCACTCAAAGAATTCAGATTTGTAACAATTCTCCAGTTTTGTTTTGTGAGACACGCTTTATTAAATAGTTCCAATTCTCGAAAACCTAGACCCCCCTTATTTTTATTCTGAGTTAAGTTCTTCTAGGTAACCCAATGTATCTTTTTTTTGCTAATATACTAAGCCTACCAAAACTTCTTTATCATCTATTCAATTCTTCTAATGACTATCAAAGGGAGCTTAAACACCGACATAATATATAAGGGAATAGCTTGTATTATCGCTTTGATCATGACGTTCTTGTCGGCTTATAAAATTGTATTAGCCTTCTATTGTTGAGCTTTTTGTAAGACCTATGAGCAAATTTGATCATATAATCTAACTTTAGAACATCCTCATTCTATTGGAACCCCTAAAGCTTTTCCTCTCTTATACCCAAGGCTGAAGAAACTTATAATCCAACAATAAAAGGAGTATTGCAGCTAAACAAAACCCCGAATTTATTAAAATTCAATTTCTGTCCTGAGGCTTTACAATACCGCTGAATGATTTCTGAAATTTCAATAGCTTTACCAACATCTGCTCTTTCAAAAAGCATTGTGTCATATATGAATTGAACATCCATTAAGATTGGGCTTCCTCTTTTGATACAGTACCGTCCTATCTTCTTGCTTTGCATACCTTTCATCAGCATTCTTATTAAAGCATCTGAAATAATTATAAAGATATATAGGGAGAGGGGATCTCCCTGCCTCAATCCCTTCTTCGGCATAAAAAATTGTTGAACTTCCCCATTTAGAACTACAACATAGCTAACCGTCTTAACACACTCTAATATAATGTCGACCCACTTGTGGTGGAAACCCAATTTCTTCATAACCAGTACCAAAAAGTCCTAATTAACCCTATCGTACACTTTCTCCATATCAAGCTTACCTTCGAACTTTTAAACCATGCATTGCCTTATGAGTGATAATGCCATTGTCAAGTATACTTTTATTCGTGATGAAAGTTTATTACTATGGGGAGATCAAATAGTCCAGCCATGTCCTCAATTTATTAGTTAGAATCTTCGCTATTATCTTGTAAAGAAAATTGCAACAACTTATGGGTCAAAATTCTGATAAAGTCTCTGGGCTAGATACTTTAGGCACTAGCACAATATGAGTTTTATTAAGACTAGTCACAGTTTTACAAATTCGAAAAAATCATTCACAAGCTTCACTATATCTCCCTTTACAGTATCCCGGTTGTCCTAATAAAAAACATATGGGAGCCCGTCTGGACCCGGGGCTTTTGATCTCCCTAACTTAACTGCTTCATTAACCTCAAACTTAGAGATATCAGCCACTGAGTGTTAATTCATTTGGTGTATTGCCAGACCTGGTATGCAATCTATAACTTCTGGACTAATTAACACTGACTCCTCTTCATATAACTTGTGGAAATACATATGCACCTTTTTGTTAATTTGATCTATCGAATTAATCCAATCCCCATTCTCCTTTTTTATCTTCACCATTTTGTTACGTTGCCTTCTTTGGATTGTCAGTATGTAAAAAAAATTGGAGTTGCGATGTCCTTCTTTAAGCCACTTGATTTGAGACATTTGCATCCAATGTAATTCCTCTTGATGCCATCGCTCCATGATCTCTTTCTTCAAAGCCCTTTCTTCAATCTTCGTCACTTTTGTAATCTCACCTTTATTAATTTCATTGATTCTCACCTTCAATCTCTCTATTTGAATTTTTGGATCTTTAAATTTCCCTCTGCTCCATCTATAAAGCTCTTTAGTGCATTCATCTAGCTTTTGGAAAATAGATGTTTCTCTGCTTCGATTTGGAGTTTGATCCCATGTCTTTTTTATTAGTTTTTTACATTCTATGTCTCTTTCCCATTTTAGCTCAAATTTAAACTGGCTTTTCTTTCTTTTAACTTCTTTTTCCAGTTGAATCACAATTAATCGATGATTTGAAGCATCAAACTTCCCATATAGCACAACATCATTTTTGAATAAAAGACTCCACTCCTTTTATAACTAATGTTCTGTCTAGCCGAACCATTATTCTCACCTCTCTCTTTTGTCTATTATGCCAGGTGTATCTAGGGCCTTTGAAATCTAGCTCTAGAAGGCCATAATGTTCCATCATATCCCCTAATGTACTCACTTGGAACCAGTTAAAGCTACACCCTCCCATTTTATCCCTTAGATCTGCACAATTATTGAAATCCCCACCTATAAGTCATGGCTTAACGTTATTCTCTCTTAGTGCTCTTACTTCTTCATAGACTAGATCTCGATCCCTTCTATCCAGAGCACCATAAAACCATGTGAATGGTGACTTAACTCTGTTATTAACCAATGCGTCTATAAAATTCTTAGATTTGTTTCCAATCTGTACTGTCCAATCCTCCTTCCACTATAGAGCCAAGCCGCCAAATCTGCCGATGGGATCTACATACTCTCCTCGATCAAATCTATTCAATCTCAACAACTCCTCCATCTTTTGTTTATCTTATTTTGTTCCGATGAGAAAAACCATCTGTGGGTTGTATTATTTTATCAGAACTCTCAAAGACCAAGAGGTTAGCTTGTTACCAATGCCTTGATAATTCCAAACCGCTATATTCATGTGTCACTCACTGACTAAAGACACTCACTATCAAAGATCACTGAGATCTACTCTTACCAGTAGAAGAGTAAGAGAGACACTTTAATAAATGTATTCCAAACCATATAATTTATTGTAACACGATCCTTACCCATACTGCCACGATTGAATGAAATTGTGCAAAATAGTTGATACTTTGCAATTTTGTTACAAAAAATTAAAAATCACGAGAATATATTTTTTTCATCAATATTGTCATTTTTTTTAATTAAAGTCATCCTTTATGTTCATAGCATTAACATTTTCTACTATATTATTTAATTAAAACTTCATCTACAATAAAAAAAAAAATAGCCACATGTATTAGATACAATATATTTGCATCACTACTAAAAAATGTATTTTTATTTAACAACAATAAAAAAAAATTAATCATATAACTTGATAATGAAATTGTGCAGAATAGTTGATACTTCACAATTTTGTTTGAAGAAATTAAAAATCACAAGAATAATTTTTTTCAACTATATCGATTTGGTCAGTCCATATTCTCATTTTTTCTAATTAAAGTCATCCTTTATGTTCATAGCATGACCATTTTCTACAATATTATTTATCTAAAACTTCATCTACAATAAAAAAAAAAATAGGCACATGTAATAGATACAATATATTTGAATCACTACTAAAAAATGTATTTTTATTTAGCAATAATAAAAAATAAAGTAATCATATAACTTGTTATTTTCTTAACTAAAACTTCTATTACATAGTAATTTGCATATATCTCAATTTACTTCATTAAATATAAAATATTTAACTTTATCTATTATAGTAGATTATAAAATGATGTATGGTGTACCATAAATATCTATTTTAAATTTTAAAATACAAACATTTTTTCAGTTTATAACCAGTCAACTTATTACAGTAAGTAATTTTTTTTTCAAATTAATTTTTTTAGAAAGTAGCAATACTTTTAAAGTATTGTAGAAGATCCAATATTTTTATTATAGGGTAATTTACTAACACCCTTAAAGTTTGTCCAAACTAACTACTTGATCCCTTCATTATCTAAAGTCAATTAATTCCCCTTTACTTTTGACACTATACACTACTTTCCCCTTACCGTCAAAATCAACCATTAGTTAATATAAAAAAACTTATTTACCCTTATCATTTTGTTAAATTTGTCAACTTGTACCAAGAGTTATTTACTTTTTTTACATATTATTGATATTTATATTTGTATTTATTTTATCAATAAAAATTAATTAATAATTTTTTTAATAATGAATAATTTTTTTATATACTAATAATTGATAATCAATAAAATTAGTTATCAAATATAAGTTAAATTCTAACTCATAAATCAAAATTATTTTTTTAAAGGAAAAAATAAAAACTACAACTTCTTCACCATCACTGTCATCTGCATTTTTTTTGCCACCACCATCATCATCTACATTTTTTTTTTGCCATCACTGTCCACTCTTCTCCCACCACTAGAATCTGTCATCAGGCTTTTAACGAAGAAGAGGAAGTGGATGGAGGAGTCGACAATGTCATCATCATCATCATATTTTCGATTGAAGACGGCGGCAAGGAGAATGGCAACCTTCCAAAAGCATGAGATGGTTTGGCGACAGCGACAGATGAAGTAGAGAAGATGGATTCATGAGCCTAGATGATGAATCTATGTTGAGTGGTGAAATGGGGATGCCGATTAGAGATTTGAGTCTAGGGATTTTTTTGGAGCTAGGTATTGTTGTTTCCATTTCTTTGTTTATATAGAGAGTGTGACAAAGAAGATAAAAGCAAAGAAAGAGTAATGGTGGTGGTTGTGTGTTGGTTGGTCGACTATGGCAATTGTCCACTTTCTTTGATGTTGTTGCTCTCCTTTGAATATGGTGGTGTTGTTATTGTGGATTTCATTAATGTTTGTGATAAGATTGATGGTGTTGTTGTTGTGAATTTCATGATAGTGATGTGGTGGTTAGTAATAGTAGCAATGGTGGTATTTTGGCAGAATTGTTAATTGAAGATGCTTTGAAGAGATGATATGGGTGAAATGATGATTTAGGAATAGGGACCAATTTGAAATTTATCAAATACATTCTTTTATATAATAGGAATCAATCTGGGGGTAGTTTTGGAATTTTACATAAACTTAAGGAGTTTGACCATCATATCTACTTTTGACTATCATTATATTCTCAAAATATTTAACAAAAGAGCAAAATAGTCAACATAATTAAATTTGAGGGGGATTATAATTCACTTTTCAAAATAGAAGGATGGAGTAATTAGTTTGGACAAACTTCAGAGGATGTTAGTAAATTACCCTTTATTATATTTACAAAATTGAAGTATTCTTTTTTGATAAAAAAAATCATTAATCATATTTTTACTTTAATCTTTTTAATTTTCTAGGTCAGACCCACGAATCTAAAGTTAGTTCCAACTAGGATTGGTCATATGATTAATTGAACCGTCAATTCCGATTCAAAATTAGTGATTCACGGTTTTACCAAAAGTGGAACCGAGATTAGTTCGGTTTCAATTTGGTTCCGATTCCATTCATTGATTTAGTTGGTTCAACAAGTTGATTTTTTTTTTGAATTTTTCCAATTTTGATTTGGAACCTCCAATTCGAAACTGGAACCAACGGTACAAGATTTCAGGGTTGGAACCGATCCTGAACTAGTTTCTCCCTGATTCCGAGTCGGTTCCAACTAGTATTGGATTTGACTAGTTCTGGTTTTGATCGAGCTAGTTCGAGCTGTGTCCACCTTAGTTCCAAATGCCACATATGTTGATCATACCCTCTCCTCCTAAGTAAAAAATACATCAAATCCTTCTATTGCAAAAGACAGACAAAGAGGACGATAAAACACTCCCTGTTGAGAGCAAAACCCAATATATGTAATTGATGGTCAAGCAATTGAATTAAAAATTTAACCGATCTGATATGATTCGGTTCAGTTTGTTTATTCTTTATTTTCAATTTTAAAAATTGAATTGAAATTGTAATGCGGTTTGATTCAATTTTATACTTAAAAATTTGATAAATCGAAATGACTAAACAAACCGAAATTTTATTTATTTATTTAATTTTTAATTTATTAAATAATATAATAATTTAATAAAAATATTAAAATAATTAATATTTGTAAAAATTCACCTTGATTTGATCAATTCAGTTTTTATTTTAAAAATAGTTTTTCGGTTTAATTTAATTTTTAGCTTGATTCGGTTCAACTCGGTTCTTGTTTGATTCAATTTGGTCAATTCAATTCGGTAAAAAAAAAAATCCCAAAATCGATTGAACCGACTGAATGTACACTCCTATGCATAAGTATGAAAAATTAAAAAAAATTCCCAGCTGCACCAGGACTTCTTAACCTTGTCTTAGTTGTCTATACATGGCAGAATGTTTCATTACTTACAAAGTTTTTGAGAGAAAGATAAAATGCAATCACCACAGCTATTGCCCAAACAGAAGTATACGCAGCAATATGGTAAAGAAATACCATAAAGCGCCTCAGACTCGGTGAAAAAATGAAAGAAGTTATTTTCTTGTTCCCGATGAATGTTTTGCCTCTCAATTAGATTATCACAAGGATAAAAGCAACTACTACACTTCAGTCACCAATAATCGCCACATGAACATTTTCCATCCTCAAACCGATGGAACCGGCTATTATCTCTTACAATTATTACTCTTCCAGAGCACTGGGACATAAATTTAATTGCAGTGTGGCAATCTCCACATATTCGCAAATTTTTCATAACTCTAATCGGCCTATCTGGTGGGAAGGTAATAAACCCAAATGCAATGGCCAGCCTTTCACTATGATACCTAATTGTTTGCCTTTTCTCTTCACCATCCACTTCCTGCAGAACAAAACTTGTGTCTGCAACATATCCAGCTTTTACCATATCCTCCTCCAATGCCTCCAATTTCTGATAAATTTCGTTCGTTCTCTCATGAAACCTATCACCTGCAGCAAATGTGTGAACTCTATTACCTACCTCAATCCAACTCAATCCTGTCTCTTTTTTCACACCTCTGTCTCTAAGCATCTTTCTTGCTTTAGCTGCGTCCTCGTATCTTCCAGCTGCTGCATAAGCATTGGCTAACAGCACATTCATACCTGAGCTCACATGACTCAACTCAAAGACTCTGTCAGCTGCAAAGGCTGCCAGCTCAGTATTCCTGTGAAGACGGCAGCCTGTCAGAAAAGCTCCCCAAACAGATTCTGTTGGCTTTATGGGCATTCCCCCAATAATTTCAAGTGCTTCATGCAATTTTCCGGCACGACCAAGCAAGTCCACCAAGGTAGCATAATGCTGAGCCATTGGCTCAATCCCGTAGTCCTTCATAAGCTCAAAATAATGCTGTCCTTTCTCAATTAACCCTGCATGACTGCAAGCATAGAGCAAACATAAAAAGGTAATAAAATTAGGCCTCATCCCAACATTTGTCATCTTTTCAAACAAATCAAATGTTTTCTCTGTATGTGCATGTTGAGCACACGCAATCAACATAGAATTCCACATACCAAGATTCCTAATAGGCACCTCATCAAAAATCCTAAAAGCTGCTTCCACAACACCGCATCTTGAATACAAAGAAATCAAAGAACTACCCACAAAACTTGATGAATCACAGCTCGTTTTCAAGCATAACCCATGTATTTGCCTCCCTAACTCAAGCAACGTCGAATTACCACATACCCTAATAACACTCGAATAAGTAAAATCATTCATATCCAATTCCTCCAATAAAGCTTCTTTAAACAGTCTTAGAGCCTCCTCATTTTCACCCATTTGAGCATAGCCATAAATCATACCACTCCAAGAAACCACATTCCTCTCAGGCATTGCATCAAACACTTTCCTCGCATCACTTAATTCCCCACATTTCGCATACATGTCGACCATAGAACTCCCAACGAACACATCAAAATCAAACCCAGTTTTAATCGCAAAAGCATGTACAGATTTCCCAATATCACACCTTCCTAAAAAGGCACAAGCTTTGGTAGCACTAGGGAATATATGGTCATCAGGCATTATATTATCAACAAGCATTCGACGAAAGTACTCAATGGCGAGAGAAGGAAGGTCATTTTGAGCTAAAGAGGATATAACAGAGCTCCAAGTAGTGGATGATTTTTTATGGGTTTCTTCAAAAACTTGAAGAGACAAAATGGGCAATTGAGTCTTTGAATAAAAGTTGATGAGATAGTGAGAGACAAGTGGGATTCCTTGAATTCCTAATTTAATGATTTGGGTATGGAGTTGGATGCCATTTAGAAGTGATCTTGATTGAGTTTGAGATAAAAGAAGGTTACAAATGTATCTATATTTTTCTTGAAAAGATAATTCATTTATTATTATTTGATTTTGAGAAGAGGACTTTTGGAAAGAAGAATTTGAAGAAGAAGATGATGATTGATCACAAGTGGGTTTTTGTTCTTGTTCAAAACTGGGTTTAATTAAGATGTTTTGTAATAGTTTTGTGAGAGTGGTTTTGGTTTCTTGGGTTCTTTTAGGAACAACTTGCTGAAGCATTAAGCCTGTTTCTGGTTAGGTCTTGGAGCTGTTTGCGTTTCTGCAACTTTATATTTGGCGGGAGGGGGGTTTTTATAATATAAAACGCAGCGTTTTGGAGTGAACAGAGGCGAGTATTTATTTATTTATTAATTTTTTTGTTTCTCTATATTGTTCTCCAACATTCTCTCAGAACCTGCAAGCCCTAATTTTTTTTTTTTGTCAATTTATGGTACTGAAAATTTGAAACTCGACTATAACTGGTCCAAGATTGCTTAAAAAGTTGCTAGCTTTGTGCAAAAATGGAGCAACAAGAAGCATTAATATGGAAATCAGAGTCATCAGAGTTCCCAGAATCATTGGTTTCAGTGAGTATAGGCAGAGCCATAACCACTCTACTTGGAGCTCGCCCCAGAAAGCTTAACGACTCCATTTCTCGTCTTTATCTCGACCCAAACAAAAGACCTCCGCTTGGGTCATTAGAGGATTCGTTGTGGTTTCTGCATAAGTTTGTTAAAGATGCTGTTGAAAGAGATCACAATTTGGATGATTTTCTCATTCCCATCATTCAACATGTAATGATATCCTCGTTAGTTTTTGTTTTTCCTTTTACTATCTATAATTTGATGCAAAAAGTTTTAAATTTCAATCCTTTTCCTTTTGGTGTTTGTGCTATAGTCGGTTTCTATGAAGAAAGACTTGAAGCATGGTGTGCAAGGAATAATACTTATAAATTGGCTGTTTCAAGATGAATTCCTTTTCCAAGCTGTTGCTACGAATCTTTGTGACATTATTGTGAGAAAAGAAGATCGTTTTATAGCTCTTGCTTGGTGTATTCTTATTCGTAGACTTGTGGAGTATGAAAATTTTATGGATCAATATGCTTTTAATGGTGAGCAGATAGTTTCTGCTAACCTTTTTTTTTCCCCTAACGCTGAATATTTGTTTTTCTTGCTTGTACTTTTGTTTCCATGAAAATTATTGTGATTGTGATTTTTCTGAATGGCAGGAATAAGGGACAACTACAGTTCTTTTCTGAAGAGAATTTGCTCATTTGTCCCGCATTTGTTACACATAATATGCAAAGGAAGGTAAATAAATCCTTTTTGCTGGTCTTGGGTGAATTTGGTGCTAATTTATGGACAGTTCTGTACTGATTATTAAATTTATTATTCTTATATTATTATGTCCATTAAAGAGTTTTGAGTTATGATCGATATCATTATTGAGAAAGTGGCCCATTGTTCCACTCATTGTTTTTACTGCTATTTTTGGTCTGCTCCTGTTGTTTGCTGGATTTAGAGGTCCACTTAGTGACATTTCTTCTAAAATAATTGGTTTTTTACCAAATGTGATAAACACAGTTTATGTTGTAGAGTGTGGTTTTGTAACTTGAATTTGGCTTGGTACTGTATAGTTGTTGATGTTTATATGTTCTAATCTGTGCCAAGCAACATGGTTTGCATGGTCATTTGAATTCTTAATTGCTTAGGAAGTGTTGCAAATTGTTCACCTGAATGTATGTGTGATATCAAAAATGCAATGTCCATACATCATATTGTTTTTTCTCCTTTTCTTATCACATTTTTTTTATCATTTGTCTTTGTAGTACTCTGGAGGATGGAATTGAGTTGCCTTCTCGCCTGTCAGTATCTGCTGCTGATTGTGTCTTAGCTATTAGTGATGCATTAACAAAGAAGCCTAAGGCTTTGAGTAACAGACCAAAGCCATTGAATTCGAATGCATCAGATCAGCCTATTAGTCTTGTACCAGCTTCCATTGGAGAAAAGAAAGTGAAACCAGCTTGTAAATCATTAAATGACTCAAACCTTAACATGGCACACTTGCTTTGGGACTTGATTGAGGATGTTATTACTCTAATGCAGAGACTCCTTGCTGTATGTTCTATACTTTTTATTTTTTTGTCCCCCATCATTATCTTGTTTATATTTTGCTCTGTTCTAAGCTATAATTAGGCTACTGAATTTCTTTTTTTGTGCTTTCTCTGTCTTTATTATGGTACTCTATTTAACAACTATATGTAACTAGATTTTTTTTTTTTTACTCTTTGCTAGAGTAGTTTACCTCTACCGATTTTCTGGCTTTGACATTTGATAAATTTTTGCCATGGTCATCAAGTAAAAGCTCTCCTCTCTTTTGGTGGAAAACATTACACTGTTGAATTATAGAGTTACTTTTTACCAGATTGAATTGGCTGAGGTGATTCCTAGTAGTAGTTTGACTTTTATGCATATGCCTATCAAACTTGTCATACATATGATCTTTTCTTGTTTGAAATTTGATGGGTGTTATAAATCTTTACATATATTTTTTTAAAGAAATTTCTTTTTTATTAATAGAGTACCAATTTCTGACTCTAGAAAGAATGCTTTTGGAGTGCAAACCTTACCTTAACTCTATCATCTCTGAATTATTTGTAATTTGCATTAAGCACCATAACGATTTCTTAGCATCAGCTTATGCATTCACATGGAACTTCCTTCGTATGTTGATGCTTTGGCTTGTGCAGTGGAATAGAAAAAGTAGGCCTTTACATGCTAAAGGAGTGGAGCAAGTGCTTAAATGGTTGCAGAAGACAAAAGAGCAGTACAGCTGTGTTCAGGATGAGGCAGGTCCCATACCCGCTGTTTGCCTTTAGCAATTGCATATATCTATTTATGTCTAATTTTCCAAGCATAATGACCTATTTGTCTGCAATATGGAAAATAGGTGCAACCATTCACAAAACTGGAGCCTTGCTACTCTCTTCTTGTTGGAAGCACTATGGCATTTTGTTGCACTTGGAAGATCATAAGTTTTCTCAGCGTTACAAAGAATTGTTGGACCAGTACATATCTGGCATCCAGGTTATTTTTGTAGAAATCTTTGCTCTCACTACTTCTGTAATTTGCAATTTTGCACGAGAATCTAGCATCCAGGTTATTTTTATCCAATTCCTAAATTCTCTACATTTGGTTGTGGATGGAAATGGTGAAAGGAACAAAAACACATGGCATTGAAAGACTTGGTAGTTTGTGCCAATGATGCTTGTGGTGGTGTGAAACCATTTTCCTTCCTTTTCTTGTAACTCACTTTAACCTAAACCACCTCTTTGGTTAACTCCTTTGGTCCTTCCTCAGCATGAAAAAACTTTATAAGGAGGTGAAGTACTATTTCAGTAGCGTTGTACCCATTTTGATCCCACCCCAAAGTGCACTTTTCTATTCAACCTGATAACTTTGGGAGCATCCATGTGGTTCTGTCAATGAAGTTCCTATGCAGCAGTATTTAAATATTATATTTATTGCAGAAATAAATTTTCTGTGCTCTGCCCATTCAGTACTCGAAAAGGTCACAAGTAAACTTGACAAGTACTTTAAAAAACGAAAAACAAGTGACAAATGGAAAGAAAAGTATGAATTCCTGATTTAGGATAAAAAAAATACTCTGTTGTTTAGTCTTGCTTGAGTTCAAGCAAATTTAGCCATCGTTCATAATTCATAAACCAGTGTTAATTTTGGGGTCTAGAAATGCATCCAAAAACTCCACCATATGTGTATGCTAGAAACTTTTATTTGTGGTGGGGAGTTGTGAGCAACTTTGATCTCAATATAACATGTATCTCTATTTATAATGGCATTTTTTTTAATGTTAACACATACATTAAAAGAAGTAGCAAAATAAATAGCATTCGTAATACTTTCTTACATCTAACACATAGTTTTCATTGGTGTTTTTCCTGGTTAGAGAATTCTTAAATTACAGCTTTTGCACATCCTTGAATTTTCTTTCTTATATCACCGATGTGGTTGGAGCTAAAATAAAATTATATATCTATGCTCAACTTTTAGCAATTTTTATATTCAATGTGTAAAGTTAGTTTATTTGGTTTGTATATATCATTGCTTTAGTGAGGATGTTGTAAGTAATAACTGTAAGTTGTGAAATGTTAAATTTTGTGAATTCATCAACTTAGTTAAGAACTTGAAAAATTTCAGGAGAAGTCAAACAATGATTTTCTAATTCTAAGGTATTAAAATTTATAAACCTATAGGGTATTAATATAAATGGACTTGAGGTTAGGTGGGATCTTGGCCCTCCCCAAGTCTTTTAGCTCCACAAATTTTTGCTGGTGCAAGAATTCTTGAAAGGCAATTGCCTTCTCCCATTCTCGTGTCCCCATTTTACATAAAAGCCTCTTTCTTTTTTCCCCCGCTTTAAAATGCTTATAGTTTTTGTTGAAATGTTTTGCATTACATGTGCAGTGAAGGTTGTTGTTTTGATTGAAAGTGGTAAACAGGAAAATTTTACATTTGATTTAATGTACATGCACATCATCCGAAGTTGCTCACTCTTTTCTTGCTCTCTCTTTATTCTTCAACTTATCATTCAAGTGATGGAATTTTTAAATTGCTCATGAGAGAAAAAAATGTGCATGCAGTATTATACGGACAGCCATGCTGAGGGCCATACAGAAGACAAGGATGGTGGTTTGGAGACTCGAAAGTTTTTCCTGAACTGCCTATGCCTTCTTTTAGGACGTTTTGACTACAAGAAATTTGAAAGCATAATGTCAGAATATGGGATGCAGATATCACGTATTCTTTTATCTCAGGTGTGTATCCTCGAGGTCATTTAAAAGCTTGAAATTGTCAAGATTCTTAATTAAATATTATTACTGCCCAGCCCTGTGGTCAATACAAATAACTATGTTTGCATTTCTATGGATCTCTTAATCTCTTAGAGGAGGTGACTGCTGTCTGTAGTTACTTCATTATAGTTTATACACAGCTTTAGGCTGGATGGGTTAGATGGTGTTGTAGTTGTATCATAGCTGCTTACAGAAGGTTTGACTCTAACAGGATCAAATAGTTGTTTCAAATTGTTCAGGAATGGTGCTTAGTTGAGCAATTGGTATAGTCCTGGTGGCTTTTGTTGCCTGTATCCATGAATATGGTGGAATGCCATATGGATGTGTCAATTGATGTGATGTTCTATTTTCTGTATCAATATGCTGCCAAGAATTTAGTTTTGCATTGACACATTGTTTTATGTATAAATCTAACATTCCATTTAATAATCAGAAAAATTATGTTCCTGTAGTTATACTTATTGTTCCTTTTGATTTGTTCTTATGGACTGAAGCTTCACTGTACTGATGAAGATGTGATAATCGGAGCTGTTTGCATATTTAAGGAAGCCATATTTAAACCAAATTATTCATCTGGAAATGGCCTTGCCAACAGCAGACAGATGGATATGGTGTTACCTTTGTTGCTGAACCTTCTAGATGAGCGGGACGGCATAGCCAGAGCTGTTGTTATGCTTATAGCAGAATATTCCTCCATGTATTCATTCTTTTTAGTTCATATATTAGTCCTTGATAGCACAAACAAATGTTATATTGTGTATCATGTCTCAAGCTTATCTTGAATATTAAATGGCTGACCAGGAGTGCAAACAGTGACTGTCTTAAACAAGTACTCAAGCGCCTTGCTTCTGGGAATGCTCTGCAGAGAAGGAATGCTATGGATGTTATATCACAACTGATTTGCATATCATCAGACTCAATAAACAAATTTTCCACTTTGTCATGGTATAAAATTGTTTAGCACGTAGCAGTGATATCCTTCGATATTTCATGTTTACTTTAACAGTTTTGGTAGTTTTACATATTTATTAATGTTTTTATGACAGGCAAGATATAGCAAACAACTTGCTTGAGTGCCTAAGTGATGAAGAAACTGTAATTTGTCAACAAGCATCTAGCTTGCTTTCAGTGATAGGTCAGTTCTAACAGTATAAGCTTTTACCTTTTCATGATTGGCGTGCTTTAATTATTATCTAGGAATACATATAGTTTATGGAAGAAAATCAAACTATTTTATGGAGAAATTTAAGCAATTTATGTTTTGGAGGACTGGAAAGTTGACCTGCTAGTTTATGGATGTGGCAGTCACTATGAGCATATTTCCTTGTTGGCACATCTTAAGGAACAAATGTTTGACAGATTTGGATTTTCACTAATTCATGCAAAGAGTGGATAGGTGGTCTTTAGGAATTTTGTGAAATGTAAGAAGGCTTTCAACCTCTATTTATCACTGAATGAAGATGAATACTGTATGGTAGCAGTTGGAATTAGTTTGGTGCCCATTGTGGGGACTAGGAAGAACAGTTTTCTTTATAATTCCTGAATTATAGGTAAAATGCTGGTATGTATCAATTTTATGATAATTGCTAACCACTGCATATATATATATATATATATATCAATCTACTTCTACTTTAGTAAGCAACTGGTATCTGTCTGGAATCCATAGAGAACTGTTGTAAATGAAAAAAGTACTTGGACGTAATATTAAAATGACATTTTTTTTTTTACTTTCAGGCTTTGCATTGTTTGATACCCATTTTTTTCCCTTTCCTGTTCTTTTTTGATGGTTTAATAATTATTATGGTTGATGCAGATCAACATGAGAATTTTATGCTTTTTTTTTTTTTCAGTTCTTTCTTCATTTTTGCTTAGATGAATTTTTCGTGCTGATATTGTTCAGAAAACCTAAACAACAGATTATTTATTGCAAGGCTTGTGCTTGGTTAAATGCACTTCTGTTTTTAGCAATGAATTTGATTTCATCATGTTATCACTGCTTTATGACAAATTAGAAGTTTTAAAAGTTTTTTGTTTCATCTAGAAAATCCTTTTTGAGATCATGAAGTTTTTTGGTTAAGTGCACTTCTGCTTCCAGTAAGCTGCCATTTGTTTTAGAAGTTTTTTGTTTCATATAGAAAATCCTTTTTGAAGTGCATGAAGGAAAGTATATGTTCAATACTACAGGTCATCATATAGCAGTCTAGCTGTTCTGTTCAATTCTAGGATGTTTAATAGTCCTGAAACTCTTAATAGCAGTTCGAAATCCTCAGTGGCCTTGCAATTTTAAGGATGCCGAAGTTAAAAGTCTGTTTAATGTTTATAGAAGCTTTAAGTAACCTAGGCATTTATTGTCTTTTTGTGCTGTGTCATGACCATATTGGCACCTTTATTTCATGACCATTTTTATTTTGTACTGGTCTGTCTTTTAATAATGTTTTATGCTTTGTTTAAGTTCTTTTAAACCTTATTTCCTTCCCTTCTGATGGCATGTTCATGTCAGTACGTATGCATATTTAGAGGACTCTGTTATGCTTTTAGATGTTACTTTATGGACGATGTTCCATAGAATTGGAAGGCTTTTTTTTGTTATACTTGCTTCCTCTTGTATTTGTTTCATGCATGTTGTTATTGGGAGAGAGAATTTTTCTCCAAAACTGTCTCTTCTTTATAAATAGAATATCCATATTAAATATGAGAATAAGAAAGAATAAGTGTCTCCACATACTTGAATCTTGTTTACAAGTACACGGGCCTCGAGAGTGTTGGCCCACACACAGGTTGGGCCTTTGTAGCACAAAACCAATTGGCTTGTGTTAAGATCCAATCTACACCACCTATTAGCTCTTTATTGTTTTTGCACTTTTCCAATGTGGGATTCCAACAAATCTTTTCATTAACAATTGATTGTTATAACTGATGATCTGTATGCTCTATTGGCAATTTGAGGAGTCCATACAACCTCAAAGGAGGGAATGAAACGTGGCTACTGTGTATTTCTGCCATTCTTCATGTTTTAGAGCTTTGTTGCAAATTATGAAGAATTTTGTGATGTTTTCCTTATAATCATGTGGCCTTGGTCAAACTTCTTTTTGATTCTTTTATTGGTAAAGATTCATGTTTTGATTGATATGCTCACTTAAATTTTCTCTTTTGTTGTGCAGACCCATCTTTAGTTTTGCCTGCCTTGATACACCTTGTTTGCTCATCAGATGAAAGGGTGCAGTCATATGCTAGGACTGCCTTCATTGGAATGCTCAAATATCATAACCAGAAACCCGACGCTATATGTTTACTGCTGGACTGCCTTAGGTACTTATTTTTCCTTTTATTCAGTATCATTCAATTTCATGAGAACTAAGGGAAAATGTTTTTTTCCTTTTTGTTGAGTTTTTCAAATTGAGTTCTGATTTTTTTCAAATGAGTTGTGATACTGAATTACATTGCACAGCAGTTTCAGCTATCTGTTGGTCTTTTCTCCTTTCTCCTTGCAGCAATATCAACCAAGGCCCTGATGATTCAACAACTACAGGAGATTTAAGTGAAGGTATTTTATCTTTGGCCTGTTACAATTTAGCATAGCAATTGAGATTTTCATCTATTAAAGTCTTCATTTCAATTAGTGATTTATTCCACTTCATTTATTCCCTTTAAGTGCGTGGCCAACTTGGTATTATGATTCTCATAAATCTTAATGAATTGAATTTTCTTATATAGGCATGGTTACTTTGGCACTTTATAATCTGATAGGGGATCCTTATCAAAGTAAGTCGAAGTGTCCATATGAAGATATTTATGAAAGATAACTAATATGGCTCTTTTTTAAGGATATCCTATGAGAGTGAACCTATAGTGTATGAAGGATAATCTGATGTGGCCTTTTTTTTAAAAAAATTTAATGAAAGGTACTTTAACTATGATGTGACTACCATTATGAAGGTCAGTTTGATATGATTATCAATTTGTGACACTTCTAGACATGAATTTTTGAAAGTAGGCAATTTGTATTAATAGTCATCTTCTCGTGTTTGATGTTAATTTCAAATAATATATTATCTACAGTATGATTGTCTTAACATTCTTTGATTATGGATGATTTACTGCTCTTCTTCTTAACTCCTCTATCTTTCCTTCAAAGATTTATCGATTATTAATTTAAACCCATCCCTGTCTAATTACAATTTCAACCGGGAGGGTTTGTTGAATTGGTTCTTACAAAGAAAATATTGGTAGATTTTTAATGTTTATTGATATCTTTTTTGTTCTTAAAATATTGTTAGTATATTTCCTTTAAGGTAAATTCTTATATTTCAGCCATTATTTTTTGGTATGCATTTTTTTTTCAATTTTGTTTTTAAGTGAACCAATGTCTTTGGGTTTTTTCTTTCCCATTTCATCCTTCTGGCAATAACCAGTAATTAGATATTTGTTTTCATCAGTCTGTTCATGACTGAGCTCAATGTTCCTGTTTGGAAGAATATTTGCTTTGCATGTGAACTCATCTTGTAGCAATATTGCAGGACCTAGGGTGGATATTGATCGAGTGCTCAAGCTTATGCCAGAGTGGTCTAAAAGTGTAAGATTATGGCCAATCAAGTTGGATATACTTTCTGTAATTTTGGTCGAATTTACTGATTTCTCTGAACTGTGCACAATTTTTTTCTCTTTTCCTGTTCTTTTCTCCCTATACATTTTTGCACTTGCATTTAAATTTCATATGTTCATTTTTTTTTAATACAATATGGGCAAAACTAAGCCTTACTTTTTAATTTTTGAAACTGATTTTTCCTTTTGAAATGATAGTGTTTAAGATGTGTTTTACATAGAATTAAGCGAACATTTTCCCTGCATATTTTCTACTTCTATGTTATGGAAAGAAAATTCCATTATTCTTAGGATAGTGGTCAAGTTTGGAGTTTTACAATTTTAAAATCTGCATTTATGTTACCTTCCTGCCTTACTTTTATCCTCCCGTCCAATGCATTCTTTAAACCCTGCCATCAGAAGCTAAAATGCTTGTCATTGAGTAGGGAAAATACTAAAATGTAACTATTGTATGAATACTTTTTAAGTTATTTACTAAAATGATGGAAAATATTGAAAAAAGACTAGAGATTGGGGTTGAGTTTATACTTTGATTGAAATATGTAAAATGAATTTAAAGTTAGACACACTGTAGAATTGTCCCATAAATTAAATCTAATTTACTAATCTTTATTTCTATATGCTTATTTCTAGGTAACTTCAGTAATTTATTGACTTCTAAAAATTGTTTTATGAGATTAATTATTCTCTTATTCAAGGTTCAATGTTCATTAATTTGTTTCAGATTTTTGGTTGTTCAAGGTATCACATGATTTAAATTTTTGAGAGTGACGACTCTATTATTATTAATGTATAAGTAATTGCTATTGCATTTGCAAAGTACATTTATGAATTGTTGGATTTAAGTATCAAATAAATTATGCCACTTATAAATCCTTCTGGCTCCACCAACGCCTGCCACCCTACCTCTCCCAACCCCCTACCCCTCCACCCTCCACCACAGAAAAAAATATATGGAATCACTTCACAAGCATTTAATGATTCCTGGCCAAACTGATTTTGTTTCATGTTTTATGTTCCAGTTATTCAGTTTTTTGCATTTTATCTTTCTAAATATTGGAGGCCACTAGTTGCTAGTCTCTATGTTTCTTTTTTGCTTTGAGCTTAACTTTTAATGCTTTAAAGTTTTCATTGGTGTGCGATTTGTATTTGAAATAATAATGCAAACAACTATCATATCTCTAACACTACCCCTCTTTAACCCAAAAAAAAAAATCTAGTTGCTGCTGCCGTTTCTTGTGTGTTGTTGACCTCTGATATTGTTTTAATTGCACTAGCCCTATTGACTGTGTTACATTTTATAGGTTCAAAACTGGAACTCCTTGATTATACCATTGCTTGATAAGATGTTTGCTGAGCCAGCAAATGCAACAGTTCTACGGTTTTTGAGTTGTATAAATGAACATCTAGCAGAAGCTGCAGATGTAGTACTCCATCATGTCCTATTGCAGATGAAGCCACAGAAACGGTTGGTATATGATAACATTATGCTTTTTCTAAATTTTCAACTTCTGTATATGAAGTTGATGTTGCTTTTGGTTTAATTTTTCATTGCTTTTATATGTAGTTGTTCTTGGAAGATTATATTTCACTTTTGCTTTTTGTTTGTTATTTCATTCAACCTTGATTATGGGTAGTATGAACATGTTTTAGGTTGGATGCATGTGGGAAACATTCTTTCTCAACACAGACCTTGGGAAGTGTTCTTCATGACAACATATATTTGCATCATATAGATTTTGCGATACATATTTAGCTGAGGACTTGCAGGCTTATCTCTAATTTAACAAAAGTGCATTCAATTTGATTTGCATATTCAACTGGTAAGGATCATAATGGATAACTGGTTATTAAATTTGCATGGAAGAACTAGCATATTTCAGTTTGGCTCATTTTGCTATTTTAGTGTTTGAAAATTTAGATCAGTCTTGGTAATAATATGTGAGGGAGATGTAGAATTTGAGCAGTTGCATTGAAATGACATGGATCAGAGAAAATAATAGTAGAGGATTCCAGATAGAGTGCACTCCAAAATTTGGAAGTAGGTTTAAATTTAACAGAATGGTTCGAGTTGTCTTCTCTTCTGAGGTGGTCTTTCACTATATAGGCAAGACTGCCATACAAGGAAACTAAAGCTGTACATGGTTATTAATTATGTGGAGAAATCCTAGGAAGCTACATATGCTAAGCTAAATCTCCTCCCCGTTTTTGAGAACATATACAGCCTATGTTACTGAATCAATTACAGTTATGATGAACTGATTTAGCCATTGACCTGCCATTAATTATGGCTTTCTATTGACAAAATTTTGGTTAAAGATGGGGAATGTGACTGTCTCCAATTTGTATTAGGTTAGCTAAAAGAATCTTATACATAAACATTATTCTGTTTGGATTGCTTTACTGGCCAGGACTTTTTCTGTTATAGTTTGGTTTACCTGGTGCAATAAAAACTATTATTTGTTCTTTCCATGAAATTCCAAAAACTAAAAAGTGATAGGACTTGCTATTTATGGTCTTCATTTATTTTGATTGTAATATGATCTTTTCTTATATATTGGCACTCTTTTTTTTATTTTGGAACCATTTTTGAATTATTATTCTTGCAGAGTCAATGAAGGCTTGTTGTCTATATGGGACAGTAGTTCCTGCAAAAATGAGGACTTGATGAGAATGCAGCAAACTCTATTTGAGCGCCTTTGTCCATTACTTATAATTCGACTGCTTCCATTGAGAGTTTTTGATGACCTCAAGTCCTGTATTATGTATGGTCAACTTCTCATTCAAGACATTTCTCAAGGTGTGTTTTTCTAACTTCCTTTAATGCTTTTGCATCTTCCTTCCCCTCCTCCCTCTCTCTTCTTCTTCTTTGTATGGTCCAGAGCTTCATGAGTTGATATACAGTTTCTTTTGTTGTAAAGCTCAACATCAGGTGCATAATTCAGTGCTTACTTTTAAAGCTTTGATTTTATTGTAGAGTAATAGTAGTAATATAAATTGCATATCTAGAAAATATATGTATTTCACTTTTCATGAGACAACAAAGGGATACTGTAAAAAAAAAAAAAAATCCTTTAGCAAACTGCTGCAGATTAGTTTTAGCAACAGGGTAAAGTTGGACATCCTTGTTTCTTCCTTACCTGTGTTATTTTATTTGCTCAAACCAGATAGAAAATAATCCAAAAAGCAAAGTAAATAACCAATAAATGTACAAGACATTGAATATACGTGCATGATAAATTTATGAAGCATCTATATTTTTTGGCTTCACTATTGGGCCCATAGATTCTAATTTGAGCATGCATCTCTGAAAATCTTACATGCATATTGAGAATATAATCTATCCAAAATGTTTCTTAAAAAATTCTCAAGTGCAACAGGTTTCAGTCGTTAAAGGTAGAAATTTGGTCATGTCTCCCCACTAGCATTCCCAAAGTTTACTACATATTGCTTGACTGAGAACAGGTGGAAATATTTATTGATTGGTTTTTCTCAATTGAGTAGTTGATTTACATTAAAAGATGTAGGAAGAATTTACCAGTAGGGGACAAAGATAATGATAGTCAGAAAATACTCTTTATTCTTATCTCTAATGATATAATGTACCCCATAGGGGGACAATCAATCAGGACGCAGCGTTGCAGGGGACAAGTCATTTTTGAGTTATATACTTGTTACATTCTGTTCATTACATTAGTGAATTTAATCCTAACTATGAATTAGGTACTTGATTTTCAGGAGAAGTCTTTCTACTTCTTCACTGCTAGTTTGTTCATGTCACTAACTTTCAGTTTTTCTCAGAATGCGGAGATATCAACATTATTGATGACTGTATTGCTGCATTCCTTCTACAAAGGTTAATCTATGAGCATAAATATCTTCCATCTTCCGTTATTTAGAACAATCTGATATTTCTTTTCTTTATGTCATTGCAGGGCATTTAATAAATACGAATTTGAAGATGTACGAAAACTTGCTGCTGAGCTCTGTGGCCGCCTTCATCCACAGGTACATAAAAGGGACATTGCCTGGGCTTATTTGCTGTTAATGCATCTCCCTTTACATTTTGGGACAACCAATTAATATCTGCACTTCTGGAATTTTTCTCAAATGTGGTTTAAGCTTGTCTATATTCTGAGCTGCATACTTCTTCTCCTAACTTATCTGTTAAAAGGTTTCCAGGATTTGCTTTCTACAAGTCAAAACTTGCACGGTTAATAGAGAATCATATCTTCTGTTTGACACTTTATTTGAATGCAAGATTTGTCCAAGTATACAAAGAAATCCTTTCTCATCTGTTGAATTGTTGCATTCATTACAGCTCTTAAACTGTGAGATATGTTTTTAAGGATCCATATAATCGTCTTCCTTCTTTTGGAAAGAATTTACTGATTCTGGTTTGCAGAATCGGGAGTTTGATCAGAGCTTTTATTTTTTCCCTGAAACTATTAGATATAAGGAATCTGCATTTCTCATAGAAAAACCTTATAATGATTTGTGTCAAAGGGCTGTAACTTCTGTCTATTTATACAGTCATGTGTCATATGATATCATGTGTGAAGGTTTTTAACTTGGCAAAAAGAGAATGCATGTAGTTGCTATTTATCCCCAGAAGTGTGCAATTACTTTAGTGTCGTGTTCAAGAATTTTTTTTTTTTCCAATGTTTAGTATTAAACAGTTTTTAGATGTTGCATTCTCTCTCTGTCTTTATTGGTTGCATTCTTATTTTTCTCTCAGAACCCATGTAAACCATTATAATTATCCTTTCCTTTTTCATTTTGTAGGTGCTCTTTCCAGTTGTTTCCTCCGCCTTGGAACATGCTACAATTTTCCACGACTTAATAAGGATAAAAGCTTGTCTATTTGCTGTTTGCACTTCTCTTGTGGTAAAACATCTTCCACTATCAGTACTATGAAGTGTCATATCATGCAGTGAAGTTTTCAGTTTTCAGAGTTTTGCAAGTCTAAGCATCTCAATGTCCAAACATGTTTGATGAAATCTGAATTGTTATCATGTTTTATAGGTTAGAGGCAGGGATTCAGTTTCTCATCCTGTTATTCTTCAAATCAGAAAAACAATGGAATCGGTACTGTTATGGCCATCTTTAGATGGGGATGAAGGTAAATATTTCCACTCTTCCCATTGGCATCGTTTAAATTTGTCTGTTGGCATAGTTCAAATTTTATGGCTACTAATTTTGTCTATTTCAGTTTCCAAAGCACAGCATGGATGCATTGACTGCCTAGCACTAATGATATGTGCTGAATTGCAAGCTCTAGAATCAGTTAAGGACTTCTCAAAGAAGTTTAACATTTCTGGGAAGACTAGTGACTCTGGTAGGCATCTCAACCCTAGCATGAGCATGTTTCTGATGAGTTCACATTTTACCCTCTTTTATGGCTAATGCAGGGAATTCTGCTGCAGAAAACTCTGCTCTTGCTTATGTGATCCATCAACTGACAAATGATAAGAATGAAGTTTCTGTATCCTCATTAAAAATTGAAAACAGTGAACTTGAGGTGACAATTCCCTATTCTTTTCGTCTTTGTATGGCTAATGCTCTCATAAGTACGTGTCAGAAGATTTCAAACTCTGGCAAGAAACCATTTGCTCGAAGAACTATTCCGAATCTGCTTCGTTCTGTGGAGGTATATTAGCTTCTCAAGTAAAGCTATAATAAGAAAACTGTCTTTACTTTTGAATTTTACATATAAGAAAAGGATAATTCTCTCATCCAAAGAGTTGATTCTGATTAATGTCTCCCTGTCTTTTCCGAAGATGATAATACATCCAGAGATTAGAGCTGCATGCATCCAGGTTCTGTTTTCAGCTGTCTACCATCTAAAGTCTGCTGTCTTACCATATTCAGCTGATCTTCTTAAAACCTCCCTGAAATTTCTTCGAAAAGGGTCTGAGAAGGTAACAAACCCCAATTTCTGTCATGTTTTCAGTTGGCTAGCATCGAGAAATATCAGCTTTTTTATTTCAAATGGCACTGATTATTCTGGAATCATACATATACATGTAATTCCTTTAGAGTGCTACACTTGTGTTCTCATTTCTATGGCGGGTTTTGATTGTCCATCAGGAAAGGATGGCAGGTGCAAAGCTGATGGCATCGCTTATGGCGAGCGAAGATGTGATTTTGAAGAGAATATCAGTGGGATTGCTCGAAGCAAGACTGGTGCTCTCAACTATAGCTTCTTCAGACTCTTCACCTGAATTGCGAGCATTCTGTAAAAATTTACTAGCTTGTACAACTTCTCTCTAAGTTGCGTCCTTTTTTTTATTCCTTCCCCATGATGACAACCATTTTCTCGAATTATGATCATGGTGATAGTGCTGTACTTGGTAGAATAACAAAATATTTACATAAATGAAGATTCCCCTGTACAGTCCTCTGCTAATTTACAGGTTAACGAGCACTTGTTTATTTCCTGTGTCCGAGTTTTGAAGTAAAGAGTGACCCATCAGCTGGAGCATAAATTTTCTTTTTCAAATAGTGTGTTTGGTTTGGCATTAAATGAAATTTATAAAATTTTTTGGAATTTATTTGTGCATTTAAGTTTAATATGTTTAATATAAAACTTTAAAAATTTCATTTAGAAACTTAACTTTTTAAATTTGTAAATTACTCATGATTAAATTAAATTCTAACCTAAATATTTAGAATTTTTAAACAAATTTTATAATTTTAAATTTATAGTTTTTTACAGCTAAAGTATTTCTTTTTTATCATTTTTATCTTTTAAAAGTACGTCCATTATGTAATATTAGCTAAATAGATGTTTTTTATATGGCATAACCCTAAAAAAAAAAAACTCTAATTTGAGTTAATGTACTTTTATTTTTTTCCGGATTTCGTGCTGTTCTTTTATTTCCATACATTGAGTTTTTATATTTTTATTTTTTCATACATTGGGTCTTTAATTTGACCCCAATTTCAAACACCATCAAATTAAAGATTCAATGTATGCAAAAATAATAGTGTGGACTCTCAATGTAAATAAATAAAAGTGCAGGGATCCAAATCGGACCAAAATAAAAGTATAAAGGGTAAAATTGGAGTTATACCTTTTATTTTTTATTTGTTAGGAACATCATTACCATTAGTTTTATAAATTTTTATATTATTTTTCAACTAAATCCTATAAAAAAAATTTCACAGTAAAATTCCATAAATTTTAATTAAATTATTAGTTACATCGACAATAATAAATAAAAATAATTAAATAATTTCTAATTATTTTTAAATATATAATTTTAATTAACATATCATAAATGAAAAAATATTTTTTATAAGGATAAAACTCATTTAATTTTGTCAATATTATAATTTGTGTTAAATTTAAAAAAAATTATCCAAATATCAAATTTAAATTAGACAAATTTAAAAAAAAAAACTATCTTTTTATGTTAGGCTATTTATAATAAATATTTGAACAATAAAATATGTTAACATATTTTCATTATAATTTTAATTGTTATAACAAAATATAATTAATTTAAGATAAAATATAACGAATTTTCTATTTTATCTTAAATTAATTATATTTTATAATATAAATAAAATTATTAATTAAAATAT
>CATIWM010678379.1:0-14644 GCA_949671775.1 Mallotus repandus
CTTTTCTGCTTCCTGTGGGTAGTAATCTCGCTGATTCGCAGGCAATCCGACTGATATTGTATGAAAATTGTTGTGTGATGATGGCGTTTGCTGCGAGTTTGTATTGGTGCCACTGACCGAATTCTCCACGTTTCGATCATCATCGAGCTGCGGCACCAGTGTACCATATCTCTCCGACGTGTTCATTTCTTCCTGGCTGATCATCGGCAATGGCTCATTGGCAGGTACCACTGAGGGAGATCGAGACACATTCTCCGGAACAAGCAGTGACGATACAAACGGAGGTCGCGGTGGCTGTGATGAAATACCGCCAACCTGGCGTTGAGCTTCAGACTCTGAGGTCTTTCGCGCCTCGCCCAGACTGCTCTGCTCCAATGCTGTCTTAGGGGCAAGTGTTTCGTCCATTACCCTAGTTCTGCTTTCTGCACCACTTGATGTGCTGGTCGTGATCGTCAGACGTCCTGGGGCGCTCTCCCCTATGATAGCAAATGACTGTGAAGGTGGGCCTTTGATCGAGCTCGAGATCTTTTCAAAAGAAGAGATAGGTTCACTTGCGAGTCGTGCCTGGTTCGGCAATGGGTTTAGGGTAGAAGCCGGGCGAGTGAAATGACGGACAATCTGCGAGATGTGGCTGCTCCTACTCGTTGGACGTGGAACCTGCGTATCAAAAGGAAACGAACTTGGCGAGTTGGGTTCGCTTTCGAGCGGCCTCTGAAATGATGTTGGAGGAAGATTGTCTCGTTGACTAAGATGAAAGGTGCGGTCGTCTTCCGTATTCTCAGAGGGGTATGGACTGTGAGCCAACTCGCTGACTTGTTGCTCGCTGTTTGACAAAGGGCTGGTATTGTACACACCGCCAGGATTGCTCAGTGTTTTTGTTGCTTGCGCCGTGTTTGGTATAGTACCGTCCGATGTCTCGGTCTGAGCTCCCTGCGATGATTGCTCTTGAAAGTCAGTCGGCGCAAACTCAGCTACTGCGCCCAAGATACGGCTTTGCGAATGGACAGGACTCCGGTCTTCAGCAGAAGGTACGGATCGCTTTCCAAGCTGGGAGTCCAAGTCGCCCTCGTCTGCCACGTTCTGCACTTGACTCAACGTAGACCGCTGCGTCAATTGAGCCGATTTAACTCCGTCGGATGGAGCAGGTTGGGAGAGTCCTTGAGAATCAGGAATAACAGGATTGTCGCTTGAACCGGATTTCTGGGTAGAAGGACGAACAAGAAGATGTTCCGGGGTGTCAAGTGCCTGCGATTCGTCCTTTTCGTTGGGTTGGCTGGAGCCGTTCCAGGTACGGTACTCTCCGGCAAGCCAACTGGAGTGCGGCGGAGACACTTGAACGAAAGCTTTGGATAACTCTTGTGATTGGGATTCTGGAGGTGAGGAAGCGAGTGGGGCGCTAATTGTTTTCTTGTGGCGACTTCTACCAGAGAGCCTGATAGGAGATGAAGACAGTTGATGAGTTCTTTCCTGTGGAATTGGTGAGGTTGCGGTTGGGGTTTTCGACTCTCTCCAATGCTGGACCAAAAGTGCATTCGCGTACGCTTTGGGCTCCCAAGTCGGTTCGTACGGGTCCCCAGTCTCAGAGTCGTCTTCCCAATCGATAAAATACCGGGTGTCGTCCTCGTCCAAGATGGCGCGCGCGCGATACTCAACCTGGCGATTTTGCTTGGTTCGCTTACGAGTTTTGGGTTTGGTAGAAGTGGTGGTGGTAGATGCTGAATGTGTGGCAATCCCTCTCTTGCGCTTGGGCATAATTAGAAGAGAAGAAGAAGCGATAGAAGCGGACTGCAGAAAGCCATAATCAGTCCTCTCGGTCAGCTGATGTTGCTCCCACTGCGGCACGGCCCTCTGGCTGACTGAGGCACAGGCTTTCACCACCACCGAGTGCGTTATGAACACGCGTGTTAAAGTCGAGGCGCGCGAGTGACGAGACGAAGAGATTGCGTGTTGATTGGTAGGTTGCGGGAAGAGATGCAGTCAGGAAGTCAACTCACCACAAGTCCCGATTCCGTCATGGGCGGCGGGTAAAATGCGGGATGTCCCGTCATTTGGTACTAAACTCTGTCTGCGATTAGATAAATCTTTCAGAACGACATAGAGTGTTGCACGAGGCAAGGGAGGAATAAAAACATTGCGCAGTGAGAAATGGGAGTTGAAGGAGTAATCGGTTGTTTTGGAGAAAGAAAATATTTCCCGAAGCCAACTACTGCATTTTTGCTGCTACGACACGTTAGACCGTCAGGGTGAAGTCAACTACCTTGACACGGATACAGAAGTGAAGCAAAAGCAGAGTCGAATGGAAGAATGAAACAAAGTGAAGTGGTTCGATGTGGCATGATTAGAATCGTAAAAAGCCAGGTCGAATGTGACTGGAGCAGTTAGACATCTATGGAAAATGCCAACGGAGTAGAATCATGCAATCGCTCATTGTTTACTGTGCGTGCTATGCGAGAACACCTGGATTACTATGAACCATGAGAACAAACAGCTCCACGCGACGACCCTGCAACGCTGATGTCTCACTATCATGCTTTGTTGCATTTGTCTCTGTGTTCGTAACATGCACCATGCAGGCTCAAAAAGACCTCTGGGAAGGATCAAGACCGGCTCATGCAAGTCGTGGCCATATTCATTTGTTCTCTCCCTTGCGGAACTTCTCAGCTCGCTCTTCTTCACGCTTCCGCTCAAGCTCACGGACCAGCTCAGGTGGGCTATCTTCGATTAATTCACTCGTTTCGTTCAATCCCGTCCACTTGGGTAAACCGTCCGGCACATCCATCACCCGCTGTCCGTAAAACATGTGACATCTGGGCTTGAATTTGGCACGAGCATCGTCGGTCGTAAGCTTGATGAGTGAGGGAAAGAGCAATATCATGTTGCGGCCTTCGTCCATGATGGGCGAGTGGCAGAAGCTGCAACGAACCTTGCAAGGAAGTTTGTGTTCGATCGATTTCTCGGTAGGATCGTACCACTCTAGGTCGTGGTGGCCGTTGGTGAAGTTGATGTCCTCTTTGTGAAATATGGCAGCCCACTGGAAAGGTGCAGCTACGAAACGTTAGCACAGAAGTCTTGGAGCCGATGAGAGACGAGGCGAATGTACCGTGCTGAGTCTGGCAAGTAGTACAGTGACAGAGCTTGCTGTCCAGCGGTTCTTCACGGCTGAGTTGGTATGTCACCTTGCCGCAATGGCAGCTAGCTTCATAACGGGTCTTGAATGCCTCGTTGTTCTCATGGATGCGGTATGGAGCACGCTTCTTCCAGTCTTCCTTGGAAGGCGTCGAATGCTCGTTGTTGCCTTCAGCTCGGTCCATTGAGGCGTGGAATGAGCGGATGTGATAAGGTGCTTGAAAGATTACAGGTCGAGCTGCCGCCAGATGTCGAGAGTGAGGGACAATGGCCGTGGAGAGAGAGCGACGGGCGAGTGTGAATGGCGATTGCAAGAGGTTGCTGGGTCGCAGCAAGCGAATTGACATGAGGCGGTGTGATTGTGGTATTGGTGAGGGATTGAGAAATGAATTCCATGTTTCCTCATGCGGTTTGTTTCGTTTGTCGTGTGACACTCGTCTTACATCACCAAATAAATCTGTGGTCCCGTCAGGACGTCAGAGCTACGCTAGGGCGGGCCCGGCTCAGGGGACATGCAAGATTGAGTTCGCAAGTCACGATCCGCACAGCATATAAAATGTTTAAATCCGGGCATTGTGAGCATCATCGACCTGGCGATTATCGCACTTGTCCTGCTATTGATTGTTGTCATCTGGTACAGCTTTCATGTCACTATGTAGGAAGCTGGTATCTTATGATTTGGCGCCAATCGCCGCTGACGCCTCGTGTTCGCTCAGGCCGAGGACATTCGTGAGATATTCGAGTCTGCAGTCATGTTGTCAGCTCTTCCATCCTCAATTTGATGCAGGTGCCTATTCAATTCATGACGGGGAATCGACTCACTGCACGGCTTTCGCGACCTTGATTCGCTTGGCATCGAACTCTCTCTGGCACCTCTCACGAGCATCACCTCGTTTGTGTGGGTCCACCGTTTTAACCCTCATCCTGACACGGCCAGACACAGGTCGATGATCGGAAACACGGAGCTCCCATCGTCTATAATCCTCCAACTTCACCTTGCCCAGTCCGCGATACAGTATCCGATCGCACCATGCCGGCGCTCGTCGCTTCTCAGACGTATCATAGTCATCTGTGTGCACATTGTATTTATATGTTGGTGCAAAAGTGATTGGATTCTCTTGAAATGCTCGCAGACGGAATCCGACATTCTTCTTTCGGCTCAGCAGAAGTTGGTCGCGCTCCAGCAGACGTGCGAGATTATTGGCTTGTACATGCTTCACCACCATGTCTCGTCCCATCGTATCGATTCGGTAATTTAAATCGCCGTTCAGAATACAAATCTCGTGGTCGAGGATCATGCTACCATCGCCTCCATACGCAAACACGTCGCTGTGATGCGCAATATTATCTTGGCTGAGCGGAAAAGAGGGCAATGCTTCCGCTTCGATGATAGCAGCAATGTCGTTATTGCGATGGAGCGTCTGAGTTTGTCCTGCTGCGAGATGGCAGTTGATCAAGCAGATGCTGCTGTCGTCGACCACCATCCGCATAATGATAGCACCTTTATTCCCATACATGCCGCTCATACCACGTTTCACTTCCGCTGTTTGCACCAGCTTGATTCTATTTCGGATTGAGCTGTTGACAAACACACAGGAGAACAGCCCCACCAAGCTGGCAGTGTTAAGAAGTGTGTACGACACGGTACCTGGCATGTAGTTCTCAAGGCACCTGGTAATATGATCTCGCCATGCCCGATATTGTGACGACATGTGCTCTTGCTGGTTGACGTCTTTCTTCTTGCTTTTGAATAAGTTCTTAGCAGTCACTTTCTTGTCTTCCAGATCTACCAGCTCTTGAAATCCGAACACGAAAATGTCCGGAGGTGGTTCGAACGACCTCATGAAATCTTGGAAGAAGCCACTGTCGTCAATCGAGTGTTGCAAATAATGCGGTTTGGAGGCCCCGGCGTTCCACGTTAGAACACCCGCGGTCATCTCTCGAAAAGAGCAGTATTCCGAGTCATGTTCAATCATCCGTGACTGCAACCAGTCTTCCTCAAGTAGACCGTCCCATATACGTAGCATATTGTCTGTACCAAGGGTCACCACTTGCAAACGGTGCAACTTCCATAGCGCCGTTGGATCTCCTACAATACTGCAGACTTGTTTCTCATGGGCCTGCCAGCCTTTGATCACTTTCCAGGGAGTATATCTGGGATCCATGATGTATATCATTCCTGTGCTGAACCCTGCCCACAGATATTCGCCGATTCCAGCTAATGCAATGATCTTGTACATACTGGCATTGACAACTGCTACACAACTGTAGTCTCGTCTGTTGTAAATGCTCACTTTGCCATCGGAGTGACCGAAGTAGATGAGCTCCGGCTGCGAACTCAGTAGCGTACCTGATGTGACGTCTCCGGTTCCAGGCTGTGACAGTGGGTGTCGAAGGGTCTGGAAGTCCGTATCGTTACGTGCACCTGGATAAAACACACGAATGTCCTTGCCATTGGCCACCCATAGATGTTGTCCAGACTTGACAGAGCAGGAATGCCCGCGGGGGACTTTGAAACTATCACAGACCGAATCCAAACTAGGCATACCTTTCTGGTCTGCTCTCCAGACAAGAAGATCTCCGTTGTCGTCCAATGTCCACAGCTCTGAAGCACGCCTGAACATCTTTACAATCTCCCGTCGGGGATGTGCATTCGATAGGGTCTTTACCACGCTTTGGCTTGGTATATCAATCTCATGAATGTCTCCTAGGCTAGTTCCCAGCCAAATTCTTTTGCCCTCCTCTTCTTGATTAGGAGACGGTTTGAATACTATGGACGTCACTCGCACGTTTTCATTGTGTACCATATTCATCAGTCGCTCGCCAGAGCGCAAATTCCACGCCTTGGTAATGAATCCGGAGGTGCATACGTATTCCCCACAGACGGCCAGTAGTCGTGTGTCGTAATCTGTAGAGATTTGCCAGGGTCGACTTCGGTATTGCGGTGGTCTGCGATTTGCCTGCGACAGGTCTGGAAACTCTGTGGGTCCTGCAGTTTGGTGAGTGGGTTCCTGATTGATTTCTTCATCGTCATATGAAATAGATGTATGCTCGATTGATGGTGACGCATGAGTTGCAATGGCTTCTCGCACCGGAGGTGGTGGCGGCTCCGGTCTCTTTTTCTCCACTGATCGTCTGGATGGAGGTACGGCAGGAGCAGAAGGTCCAAGTGTGGGTGGTGGGGCACGCTCAAAACCAAGTGTCAACGCCGAACGTTGGGCAGGTCGCATCGCGGGAATACGCTGAGAAGCGCTGTGGTCACCAAATGTTGCCGCTCTTGGTAGTCCGTCAACCGAGCGACGAGTGACAACACCTGGTCCTTCGTCCGGACTTACTTTTCGCGAATGCGACCTTGTTGGGCTTGTTCTTCCGGACCTTATCTGAAGTTCAGGCCGAGCAGGCAGTCTTGGAGGCTCGTCGTGCGAAAAAGCTGAGATGCTAGGTTGCCTGGCGTGCTCTGGCAAGTAGCGTGCTGGCATGGTCGATGTGCGTGGCAGACCGACTGATGGATGAGATTGTTGGTTTTGCTGCCGCCTTGTGTCTGTGGTAGCGTGAGGGTGAGATTTGGGGAATGCATCGTGAGAAGAATAGGAAGCAAATTCAACTGATGACGCATTCGAATCTCCTCTGGCGCGGGCCTCGAATGATGCGTCAGACTCTCCGCGAGCACGCTGACTATGGGTCGATATCGAATCACTCCGCAAGCGCTCCACAAACGAGGCATTCGATTCGTTCCTTGGGCGAGCCGGGAGTGGTGTTTTGTGCCTGTCGGGAGAACTCGCACCACTACTAGGAGGTGTGCTGAATGGAGAAGCACTTCTATCGGAAACATCCGCTGCAGGTTCCGGAGCTGTCAAGTTGACACTTTTCGTTGCGATGGCATTTGGTTTGGCAGGGATCTTTGGCTTAGCGGCTCTGTTGATCGGTGGTGGCAAAGAAGCTGCCGATGTTGTGACTGTCGGAGGTATCTTGACTGGATCCGTCCCTGGCTTGAGTATGGGCGAATTTGCAGCTTGCATGAAAGCTGTCATGCGCGCCTCAATTGCTGGGGAGGCGGTTCTACTGATTGTTCGTGCATGGATGCGATTTGGTGATCGACTCTTTGAACCTGGAGTGGATGGACGATCCAAACTCCTGGGCAGTCTCAAGTCAGGCGATAGATTCTTCGGCGGCGATTTCGGGCCATCAATGGTCACCAAAGGAGGAAACTGCTCCGCCGGCCCGTCCAGTATCATCGAGCGTGGCTGCCCGGTTGAAGCATCCGATCGTTGCGAAGAATGAACAGGCGTGAGGGTGCCGTGGCTGTGCGTTGGAGCAAGCTTGGAAGAGGCATATTCATTGTCGTCTCGGTCACCGTGAATCGGCTTCAAGACTGGAGAGGGAGTGGCAGCAGAAATGGATCTTTTGTTCGAGACGTGAGGCGTAGGCTGGCCTACAGTACTGTCCTTTCCAATGGTCTCGAACTTGGACCTCAGAGAGGATATCGGCTTGATTGAAGAGGTATCCGGCCCCTCTGGATTTTGTTCTTGTTTTCCATCCATAGTGCCCAAGCTCTTCTCAAACTCGACCTCTGCCTTGGTTGTAAAATTCTTTCGTATTGCACGTAGGTTCGGCCATGAGCTAGAGCATTGAAGCTTTGGAGCAGGTAGAATAGGTCATGTGAGGACGATTGACCGAGACCAGTCAATTGTGGTCGAATGCCATGCCTGCAAGGCGAGTTTGGACCTGGAGAAAGTTGGCTCCAAGGAGTGTAAAGAGATGCGGCAGAAAGGCAGGTAGTAGCGAGGGACGCAGGTCGTTTAACCGCTGCGACAGATCGGTATTCTGGACGACTTGAGGGTTGAAAGGCGCTTTGTCAATTAACGCACGAAATAAGACCAGCAGTTCTCGGACGTGAATTTGTAGCTATTGAAGACGACGTGGAACAACAGATCGTCGCCTCGTGCAGTAGACAAGCCACGCAAACGTTTGCCGATCCTGCCGCCGGCCGCGTGCCCCAAATTCGTTGATTACATAATCTCTAAGTGGACTGTAGACCCTATATTTCCTCCCGCACGGCTTTCACGGAGATCTTCAGGCCTACAAGTGCACGTTCTCCGACAAAATGTGGTATGTTATCGTACCCATCGATAGAGTGTCTTTTACACGACTTAATCACTCACTAGTAAACATATCCTCAACGCTCAAGTGGCCATCCGTTCTCCCTGCTGCAAGCAGTGGTTTGACTGTGCAGAATGCCACGCCGAGCAACAGCCGGATCACGCCCTTAAACAGACTCTCGAGATGGTCTTTGCCTGCAAAAAGTGCAAGAAATGCTTTCGAAAAGATATGCAAGAGTTTGAAGATGCCGACGAGTACTGTCCGCATTGCGATAATCATTTCCTCATCGATGCTGTGGAGCCCAAGGCACGATTAGAAGTGGAAGGAGAGGATGTGAGGAAAGATGCGAGAATGCTCAAAGACGATCGTGTTAAGGCAAAAGAGGGTTTCCGCATATGGGATGACGAGGGAGAAGCGTCGCGGCTGGGGTGAGATGGAGGTGGATGCAATGATTCCGGCGGCACGCGAACAGCGCGTTCTTAAGGAGGGACGAAATGCACCTCTGGATAATTGGAGTATGATACCGCGGGAAGAGTTGATATTGATTGAACTACATCCGGCTTCCCCTCAACGCCCACGACCGCCGCCATGTTCCAACACTGCAAGATCCGTCTATTCTCCAACATCATATTTTGGTTCCATATCCGCCATCCCTCCGACTTGTCTCACCAGCAACTTCCTGCGATTGAAGTCTTTCAGCATGCGGACCTATACCGAATCACATCAGCAGAGAAAGACGAATTGAATGGCACGGACTCACATTGATGGTGCATCTCTCTTCCGCGCCCATTATCTTCATCAGCTTCGAGAGATCCATTCCGATGCTAGAACCACAGTTCGTGCAAAACCAGTGAGGATTCATTTTTGCGCCAGACCAGTACTCGCCCCGATACTCCAGGCCACGCGTAAACTGGACATTCTCTGCAAGCGGATGAACAGCAATAACGCCATTGCGTTGGCAATGACTACAATCGCATTCGACGGCTTGATATCTTTCTGGTCGCTCAGTGGTGGTATCTTCTTCATATAGAGGTGGCGATAATTTCATGGTCCATCGAACAGCTCCGCAATGGCAATGGAGGTTGTAGTGCCCATATTGGTTGTTAGAAGGTGGCCACGGGGTACTGGGCATGCTGGACAGTGCAAGCTGGCTTTCGAGTTACTGGTAGTCTGGTCAACCTGTTCACGGCGTCAATCGGCGGGAAGACAGGTTTATGTTGGGTTACCATTCAGCTTCGTGGTCACAAGGCTACCATCCCTCTAGGCTGTGCTTCGGAGCCTTAAATCTTTCCGGGAGTATAGCGTTAAATGGTTAGAGCCGCAGATGAACTGGCTTCGTTTTTCGTCATTAGTTCATGAGTGAAAAATGATTATCTCATGGAGGTGTTACATATCGATCCCTTTCTTAACTCTTTTGGGGATGAGGAGGCTGCCAAAGCTCAAAATGGTGGTCCTTTGTCTTTTTCGCGCACATCGAGCATTCATTATTTGGCTGGACTTACGGCATAACGCTGTGATTGAGAAATGCTTCACTAGACCTGATTAGGCAGAGGATGCTCTCAGAACGCGAACGTCATTCCAAGTCTCATTTGAGATTGTCGTTGGCTTTATTTCCATTCACTTACAATGTCAACGCTGTTGAGTCTCCGCCTTTCGGGGAAGAATGCAGACCATGGCGTCTGCATCAAGTCCCATCTACAATGTTGCGAAACACACAACAACAGTAAGCTCGATAGTTTTGAGGACCTTGTCCTACATTTTCCTACGATGGGTACGAATCATGGAATCACAACAGTTGATTGTTGAGAGTTGACACGAACGACTTAGATACCTGGCCATGTTCGTCCTCCGTGTCGTCGTTTCCCAGAGGAAAAAGAAGCTGACATAGCTCCCACAGCCTATGCCGCCATTCATCTTCACCCTGTTCGCCATATATGTGCCCTCATTCCTCTACACCCTCACTCAAACCGAGCCGTATGAAGTACTGGCGGACGAGATCGAGGTGGTACTGAAAGATGTCGACGAAGGTGACGCCCTCGTCGCTAATCCGCAGTTGAGCAACGGTGGTCCAATGAAAGAGATTGATGTGGAAGAGACGATTTGCGTTGAAGAGAAGGATCCCAAAATCTGGAGAACACTCCTCACCGGAAGGCCTAGCCCATCAAGTCTAGGCTGGAGTCTGGCAGCTTTCCTGCTGAACTTGACTCTCGTTTTGATGGTGGCCGATTTTACGTTCCGAGCTCCCATGTTTCATCAAGCACACGACGTATCCTTTGCAAGGATAGGTTATGTTTCTGATTCAGCAGCGAAAGTTCTTATTCGTGAGCCGGATTCGTCGAACCTACCAATCTCTGTGTCATATCGTACCTTTCAACCGGATTCTGCTATGCGCCCAACGTCGTGGAGGGCAACCAGGAGCATTGACTACCTTGATTCGAAAAGTGACTTCACCGCGACCTTCTCGCTAACCGGGTTGATTCCCGATACTGTCTACGAGTGGATAACAAGCACCAACCATAGCGGTCAATTTGCTACAGCACCACGAATCGGTCAAATCTCGAATCGAATCGGCAGTGCAGGTCTGTACACATTCGTGCATTCTTCATGCCTAAAGAACCACTTTCCGTACTGGCCATTCGATCATCCTCTTTCAAATCGTGGGCTGCGATATCTTTCTGAAGCATTGACAGGTTTGCGTGCGCAATTTATGCTCTTTCTGGGCGACTTTATCTATGCAGACGTGCCTCGCCGTCACGGAACGGCTCCCGAAGACTTCCGGAGAGAATATCGACAGATTTACGCTAGTCCAGACTGGCAGGGTGCGACACAGAACTTGCCGTGGATCCATGTATACGATGACCATGAGGTTGCGAACGACTGGAGTGCGAATACGACAGGCATCTTCCCTGCGGCCGTTGATCCGTACGACATTTATCACACTTCCGTAAACCCACCTGAATTTCGAAAAGGAGAAACCTACTTTTCATTCACACAAGGACCAGCAACATTTTTCATGCTTGATACCCGTCGATACCGTTCGCCAAACGATAATACCAATGGGTCGGATCCACTCACGGGACAGCCTACCAAAACCATGCTTGGTGAAAAGCAGCTTGCGGATCTTCTAGCCTGGTTGAAAAGACCAGAGGCCCCAGGCGTACGCTGGAAGATTGTTGTAAGCAGCATTCCCTTCACCAAGAACTGGTGGTTCGGGGCGCAAGATACCTGGCGAGGTTATCTCGGTGAACGCCAACTCATTCTAGAAGCCATGTGGGACGTCGGTCTTCGAGGCGGCGTGGGCGTCATCGTCCTCTCCGGCGATCGTCATGAATTCGCAGCAACAGCCTTCCCACCTCCGCCTGGTGGAAAAGAGGAACTGGTAGCACTAGGGCCGATCGGAATGGGTGCGAAAGGCGTCAACCCCATCGCCTCCCACCCTTCAATCAGTAAAGACCTGCTCACTCGTCGAAAGTATTGGCCACTCAGTGCTACCGTCCATGAATTCTCCGCAAGTCCGCTCAACATGTTCTACCTACCCATACGAACGTACACGGAGTCTTCTACATCGTCGGACTATATCAGCGATGTCTGTATCAAGTATATTCCGGATGGGAATAGCAAATTTGGAGCCGTGAGTATTTCGAATCCGGCCACGAGTGATCAGAGTCTTTTGCATTATCGGCTGTTTGTGGATGGAGTCGAGACGTGGAGTTATACTATTACCACACCGCCTGATGTTCGGGGTGATGCTCGCAGTAAAGATGCGATTTGGGGTTGATAGATATGATACATACCTTACACTCATGCAGAGAGGTCCGTCTCTCGTCATGGCAGCAATTGATGCAGTTTGATCCGGACTGTTCCCAAACCGTGAAACGATAACTCATCGCTTTCGCGTTTGATACCACATTGTCTGCAAAGAGTTCTAAGGATGGAAACACGTACGCATGAGATTTGCTTGGTAATGTTAATCCCCAAGTGATAATCCCTCAACGCCCATTTGCGAATGCGAGATATGAAAGGCATCACACTACGCAGAAAATGAAGTGGGAAGAGATGATACAATCCAAAAATCTACATGACTCGCATGGTGTGAAAAGTGGGTCCAGGTCTTCTACGTTTAACAAACTACTGCTGTCACTAGGAGAGAAAATATTGGACAAAGTAGGGCTATGCGTGAAAGGGAAGGATCTCGGTACCCGCGGGGACGGAAAGTCGGGGGTTCTCTCGTGCTCGGGAAATGGCCAGCTGAAGTCGGGCCAAGAGAGGAGATGGAAGGACACTGAGTTGGCATAGGCTTGTGTTGGACATTTCAGGCGATACTCTCTAATCCGGCACGTTGGCTTTCGACCTGGGTGTTCTTCCTGTTTCATTGTGGTGCATTGGGCGTGTTTTCGGCACAGCATTCGACTGGTATCTCGAGACGGCGGAGAAGGATTACACTATAGTCGAGGGAAGCGGCTCTAGGTCCCTTACACAAAGTTACATGCGCAGATCCCCTCTGGGTGGTTCAATTTGGAAGGTTTGGAGATGTGGCTTTGAGTTGTAGAGCGTTCAAGGATCCAGTCTATCACCATGGGGGCTTTTGCCGTACGTACCTTATCGTTGATCAGAGCCGGGGATTGAAAGGCTTAACAGACCGTAGAATGAATGATGAGATGACAAAGACCCGGCTTTTCTTGGAATACTGATGACGAATCCGACTTTTCGAGATGAAGATTCATGTATGCATGATCCGGCTTGAAAAGGACTTGGCCCGGCGTGGCTCTCAGCTGCAGTTTTAGACGACGCCAGATCGACGCTGTTGTAGAAGAATCACTAGGTCGTTGAGGGTTCAGAGCGCTATTGAGAAGGAGGGAGAACGGCGTTGCTGACACATCCTTTTTGCAATTGCTTAGTGTCCGCTCCTGTTTAGACTCCTCGCATACAGTATGCGTGCAGCGACAGGATGGGCGTCTCTCGATTGGTGCCTGCACAGACGGACATAAAGTTTACAATGTTCAGCCGCGTGGGTCGACCGTGAGAAGTATCAAGAGAGCGCGGATTTTGTTCGAGATTCCTGGTACGCGAATGATGGCTCGCTCACGTCCTTATGGCTTTTGTGCGGTGAACCCAATCGTCATCGTTGTAAATAAGTATCCAGCAACATGAATGAAAGACGACCCATCCCGCCTCGCTGGGACGAAATATTCTTCACAGGCAGAGTGAACTCGTGGGTGCAGCGGCAGAGGCGGCCGCACTGATGAGGAAGAGTAGAGAGTGCGTTATATCCGATCATGTCGATGTGTTGGAAGAGGATTATTAAGGCAAGGCACATGTGATAGGGAGGAGTTGAAGGCTGAAGCCAAGACGTAGTGTCGTCTTTTAGACAGTCAAATAGGGAAGGCGCGGAGCAGGGCAAGCGGGAGGAGCCGCAGCCAGAATGTCGACTTCACTTCACACCATTCCCACTGTGGTCAATTTTGAGTGAACATCGCATCCACCTCCACGACAATCCATACCCACTTCATCTGCTTTGCCCGGTCTGGCCTCGTCTTGCCCTGGGTTGCACAGCTTTACTCCCGAAGGGCCTCCGAACCATCATCTTGCGCTTGCTTGTTTACGTGCTGCCGCCATGGCGCCCACAGCCTCGACCGCAGAGCGCTGGTCAACATCAACAAAATCCAATTCTACTTCGCCTTATCGATGCGCGACCTGGCTACCATCATGTCGGACGGGATCGTAAAGATCGCGGTCTTCCGCTCCTCATTCTCCGTTGGCATGTAACAGTCGGCATTTCCCTTCCTGTACCGTCCTCTTCGGCATTCAAACCGCCTTCATGGGAGAGTCGCTTGGTCATCGCATAAAGATCACGGCCATATGTACACAGCACTTACATATCAGCTAGAGCCATGCAGTTCACCAAATCGAAGCGTCCCGTCCGTTAACGTCGATCTCTTGCAAACGTGTTGGACTGCCATTTCGGATTCTTCCGTCCCTTGTTTCTTGCTCGTCACCACGCTAACCGCATACTGTACTCGCAACCCGTGGCTCAGCATACATACAGTTGTATGCCTTCACCACTTGCGACCGTTTTGAACGTTGCTTCTTGAACATGACATCGACAGGCTGGATTTGACTGTGTTCACAGATTATCCAGCCCTTCGTTCCAATACTGCCGACCCTGGCCATCTCTTTCTGCACACAGGCGATCGATTGTCAATAATGGCAATGCAGCCCCGTGCCTATTCGTCGTCTTCAGATTCTCCTGCACAGAAGCCTTCCAGGCACATTTGTGCGGATTGTGGAAGAAGCTATAAAGCAGCAGAAACCCTGAATCGTCACAGGAAGAATCATTCGCCGACCACCAGCTACGTTTGTTCAGTTTGCAATGCTTCTTTCAAGAGGAAAGATCTGTTGGACCGCCACTCTCAAATCC
>CATIWM010678396.1:0-13530 GCA_949671775.1 Mallotus repandus
AAATCCTTAATATTTAATCTTCACCATGTCTATTCCTAAAATATGATTTATATTGTTTTTATATTCTATCAATTCATTGAAAATTTCTTATTTTAGAATTATGCTATCCTTATCTTTCTTTCTAGAAAATAAATCACACAACTAACCTTATGCTATATTCTACATTTTTTTATAGATATGATATGTAATGCATGTGAAATGCACATGTTCAAATGAGAGACATTTATGATGCATATGCTCATATAATATTAATTATGGATGAGGATAGGGATGTTACATGATAAATTTTGCCAATAAGGTCTATGGCCCAACCCTTGAATGGTCATGGTTTTACCACAGAATATAGGTCATCAACTGGTACCCTTTAGATGCTTCTATGTTTCTGGCACTGTTGACACCCCTTCGCATATGTGATGTAGTCTTTCAGAATTGAGGGCCAAAAATAACCATGCCTATTGATCAACCATCTCGTTTTCCTTCCAGCTTGATGGGCCCCACAAACACCTTCATGCACCTGTTTTAGAATCTCCATGGTTTGAGGAAATGATGGGCACCTTAAGAGCAGTCCATCAAGAGTTTTTTTGAAAAGTTCATTTTCAACCAAGACATAATTCAAGGACTGAGCTCTAACTCTGAATGGAACCTTCTTGGCAGGATTCTCTTAGTAACTTTTAATGTCAGTGCGCTAATCTCCTGCTACATTCAAGTCATTATTGAAAGACTCAAATTACAATCGTCTTTCATGGATAGAAGGGTGAGCTTTTTTTGCACAAAAATCAACTTATGAGTTAATTCTTCTAACATTCTCAAACCAAATGCAACCTAAGACAATTCATCAGCTTTCCAATTAGATTCTCTAGGTATATGCATAAGACACGTTTTTAAAAGAATCAACAAGTTGAATAGCAATAGTAAAATAAGGTGCTAAAAAGATGCTTGTACATCTATATTCTCCTGTCAATTGTTTAATTATAAGTTGAGAATCTCCAATTATCAATACCTCTTTAGCTCTAAGATCTTGAAGAATTTCAAGGCCTATAATCAGGGCCTCATACTCAGCTTAGTTATTGGTGCATTCAAAGTCCAGAGTGAAGCTAAGGGCTGTTTTTGTTCCAGAAGGTGAAGTGATTACCACACCAGCCCCAATTGATTTGTCCGTAGATGACCCATCAAATTTGAGCACCCAAGGTTGAGTCTCCATACTACATACTGGTAGATCTCCTACTTCAATGGTTCCTTGGGTGGGAAGATCTGCTAGAAAATTCGCAAGTGCTTGTCCTTTTACTGACTTTTGAGGGTGATATACTAATGAAAATTCAATCAGACTTAGTAACCACTTCCTAATTTTTCCTGACAACACTGGTCTGTTCAACATTTATTTCATCAAATCAGTCTATGAAATGACATATACTCTATGCTTCAAAAGATAATGTCTTAATTTAATACAAGCAAAGTATAATGTTAGACATAATTTTTCAATAAAAAAGTATTTTATTTCAGTGGCAGTTAAAATTCTACTGAGATAATAAATAGCCTGCTCATGTCCTGCTGTATTATTTTATGCCAAGAGACATCCAATGGACTCATTTATGGCTGATATATATAATCTCAAAGGAACTCCCTCTCTTGGAGGAACTAAAACATGTGGCTTTGACAAGTAATCTTTAATGTTATCAAAGGCACACTAATGCTTCTCTTCGTATTTAAATTCAACTTCCTATTTTAGTTTTAGTAAGTTAAAAAATTCTTTAGTTTTTCCAATAAGATTAGAAATAAACCTTCTCAAATAATTAACTTGCCTCAAGAATCTTTGCAATTCCTTCTCAGTTTGGGGCGGTTTGGCCTCAAGCACAACCCTTGCTTTGTTCTTATCTATCTCAACCCCTCTCCGATGCAAAAGAAATCCTAGGAAGTTTCCAACCTGTACACCAAAAGCACATTTAAGAGGGTTAAGCTTCAAATGATACATTCTCATTCTCTCAAAACTTTTTCTCAAGTGAGCAACATGATCAGAGGCCTTTTTTGACTTTACTACTTTATCATCAATGTAAACCTCTATATGGTGGCCAATCATGTCATGAAAAATATCATTTATAGCCCTTTGGTATATAGTACCAGCATTTTTCAAGCTGAAGGGCATGACCAGCGATTCAAAAGTCCCTATTGCTCCTGGACATCTGAATGCGACCTTTAATACATCTTCTTTTGCAATAAAAATATGGTTATAACCTGAGAAGCCATCCATGAATGACAATAATTCATTCCTGGTAGTAGCATCAATTAAAATGTTAGCTATAGACATTACATAAACATCTTTAGGAGTGGCCAAATTCAAATCCTTAAAGTCTATGCAGACTTTAAGTTTACCATTCTTTTTCATTATAGGGACTATATTAGAAAGCCACTCAGCATACCTGATTAGCCTAATGAAGCCAGCTCTGAGCAATTTTTTAATCTCATCTTTGACTTTTAATTCTACCTCCTTTGACATTCTCCTAGGAGATTATTGAAAAGGATGAAATTCAAGCTTTATAGGAAGGCCGTGTTCAACTACCTCTCTATCTAGCCCAGGCATCTCTATGTAGTCCCATGCAAAACAATCTTTGAATTCTTTTAACAGTGCAACTAACTCCTTTTTGACTTCTTCTTTCAATAAAGAACTTACATAGGTGATTCTTGGCTGTTTCTCTGTGTTAAGATTGATTTCCTCTAGAGGGTCTTGAACTTCATGTTCATCATTTTGAAGGCATTGTGGTGCCTCCTTTACATATTCTATTTGTAGTTCATCAACGTCCTCAAACTCTTCTTCACCTATGATTTCTGTTCCATTGACCTCTAATTATTTATTAATTATTTTATTTGTAGGTTGCTGAATCAAACACTTCTTTGTGGCAGTTGTAGCTACTGCCAATTCTTCCTTTATGTGTCTAATTATGAATTTCTTTAATGATTGGCTTCTCCATCAGCCAATAGGTGTAAGGCATGATGGCTTTCTCCTTGTAAATTAAATCTGAGTGCTCCTACACTTTTGCTTCCATGTCTTTCTTAAAGAAATGAATGTTTCTAGGATCTCCATTGACTCTCCTTCCAGAAAATTTGAGAGGCCCCATGTTGACATCATAAAATCTAGCCTCCAAATTATCCGAATAGGTATTAAATGGCTTCTTGTCAGCCTAGACCACTTCCACATCATTATCTTTCCATAATAGAAGGAACTAGTATAGAGAGGATGACACACACTAATTAGCATGAATCCAATCCCTTCTAAGTAGTGCATTGTAGCTAGCACTTGAAGAAGGCAGTAAATGACCGCCTGCTTCCAACAGTGATCTCAATTGGTAAAACCCCAGAAACTCATGTGATTTCTCCTATAAAAGCTGAAACAGTTATATCAGTAGAAATTAAATCATCTTCACTTTTACCAAGAGCATTCAAAAGTCTGAGTGGTATGACATTTATGGATGAGCCATTATCCACTAGAATTCTGAAGAAAGACTTGCTATTTAGGTGAGCCTTAATATACAGAGGTTTTATATGCTTGGTCATTTCAAGAGAAGGCTTTTCAAGGATAACTCTTTTAGGTTGATCAGGCCTAATGGCCTGTGTCATAACTCCACCTAGATGCTCTATTGGTTCCTTTGATGAAGTTGCCCCCCAAGTGTTATGAGATTCACTTTTCTTAACATCTTGCATCATGAATTCCTGAGGTAGCATGACTGAAGTAGTAGCACACCCATACTAAAATGGGTTACCCTCCATCTCAAGGGCATCAATCTCCATATCCTTGTCCAGCTCTATGCTTCCCTCAAAGTTAACTTCTTGAGCTCCCTATAGACTCCTCTTTGCTAGTAATTGGATCTTTACTAGCCAATTTCGTGAAGTTAGATTTGTTAATGGGTTCCACCTTTTCCATTACTTGATCTTGCACTTGCTGTTCTTTCTCTTTTCCTTCAGCAGCACATTGCCTTTAGAGCCTCCTTTTCCACGGGCACGTCAAGCGTTGTGAAAGTTTCCTGTGCTCCACGCGTTGCTAGTCTTTGCTAGGATCCACAAGTTGTGGAACAATAAATTTTGGTTATTTTCTAGTAAACCTTGGGGGAGCCACATTCTCTTCCCTTCTAGGTCTGTACCTGTAATTATTATAGACATTCCTAGAGAAGTTAGAATTATGAAAAAATTTTGATTTTTGAATTGGAAATTTTTTTGCCTTTTAGGTGAATTCCAATTCTAAGCAGGTCTCCAGTTATTTGTAGCTCTGTTTGGTTATTTATAATTGTTGCCATGGAATTTCTGGTGCTGAGGCAATTTTGGCCTGGAAGTTCATTTGCCTCTTCTGGGTTTATTCTTAGGTTCATCTCTCCATCCCGAAGGAATTATTGATTCCCTAAGAATATTTGCAAATAAAGGTCTGGAATACTTCACTTTGTAATCAAACTTCCCAGAGGGTTGGCCAAGATTATCCCAGATTTCTTCTTTCTCTTTAAGCCTTTTCTTCAAATCTAAAAAGGCTCTAAGATTAGCACTAATGGTATTAACCATGGCTACAGGTGGGAAGGGGTCTTCCTCAATCAACATGGAATCTTTTCTTGTTGAAAATTTCAGCACTCCTTTATTAATTATATCCTATACCACATTTTTGAATACCCAACAAGCATTAGTAGAATGACTGTAAGAGTTATGATACTTACAATAATCTTTTCCCTTTAATTCCTCTTTTGTGGGTATTTTGTGATCAAGTTGTAATTTAATAAATTTCTCTTTGAGAAGAAAATAAAAAATTTGCTCTGTTTTTGACACTTCAAATGTGTACTGCACTTGAGGATTAGAACCCTGTGATTTCTTTCATACTTCAGGAGTCTTCTTTTCTAAGAGTGGACAAACACAAGATCTAGTGTTTGTAAGTTCAACAGTAGCAACCTCAGCATTAGACACCTCTTGAAGATAAGTACCCATGGAAGTCTTCTTCCTTTCATTCTCCTCCCTAAGTAATTCCTCGTACTCACTTACTTTAGTAGCAAGTTCATAGAAACCACGAAATTCCATGCCCTAGAATTTTTTCCTCAACTTAATGTCAAGACCCTTTTGTGCCATTTTCATATATTCACCTTCAGGTAACATGATTTTGCATCTGTTTCTCATCGTCTTCAGCCTAGTGATGAATAAGTCTACACTTTCTTCAGCCCTCTGAGTTACCCTGGAAAGTTTAGCAATGCAAACTTCAGGTTCTGTTCTAAAGAATTAAGTGTAAAAATGTCATTCCATCTCGTGCCAAGCAAGGATAGAATTTCTGGGCAGCATTGCATACCGGGTGAATGCAGTTCATGTTAAGCTATTAGGAAATAATCTTAATTTAAAATTAGAAAAATTCTTAAAGTTTGCTAACTCTCCACATTGAATGGTAAAATGAGCAATATGCTCCAGTGTTGATTGTCCGTTTTCCCCTAAGAATAAGGAAAACTCAGGAACTTTGTAGCCTCTAGGATAAGGATTGTCCCTATCTATCACATCTGGGTAAGGCTTGTGGAATTCAGGGGGGCCAAGTTGGTGCAGACCAGGCCCATACAGCTCATGTACAACATCTCTTACTGCATCCACATAAACTCCCATTGGTGGTGCTTAAGGCTGTGGTATATATGTCTGGGGAAAATTCATTTGGCCTTAGGGAAAAGGCATATAACCCTAGGGAAAATTGCCCCCTTGGCTTTTTCTTCCTGTTCATAAACTTTTGGTTGCACAACTGCGTTGTCTTGGCAAAAATTTATTGGTTAGGCTTATTATTATTTGAATTACTAGTATTTCCATTTCGGCCATTATGGCTGTTAGGAGCCGATACTTTATTATTAAGCCCTACTTATCTCTCTTGTGTGGAGGAATCTTTGCAGAATTGCCAGACTCTTCCTCTGCTATGTCTGGCTTGGATATAGAATATGGTTTGGATGACTGCTTACTTTTTTTAGAAAATTCCTGCAAAGCATTATACAATATTTTCTCAAAATTGCCAAGACATGCATCAATAGCTAGCTTCATAGAATTAACCACATTGGTATCAATATTTTATTTCATAGAACTAACCATTTGAGCTACCAAATTCTGAAGAATTTTCACAAAAGTGTGAGAATCAGAACTTTCAACGGTGTTAATAGCCTTCAACTTCTAACCTATTTGATCAATAGGTGCCTCATCCTTATTTTGGCCATGAGGCACCTGATGTCCTTCTAAGTAATCATCACATACTTCTTCAGGTGTTTTATTGGTTGAATCTCTAACATCAGACATTTCTTTTTCCACTTCTTAGTAGTTTTGTCATCTACCTGAAACAGGTTCCACTGGGCATGCCAAAAGATTGTTTGGCTAATTTTAATTTTAGAGAAATTACGAGTGTGCCAGAGGAGCAAATCCTTAAAAAATAACCTGACTTCTTTCAAACGTTTGTGGATTCCTGAGCTCCTTTACCACAATTTACTTGGATTTCAAAGATGAAAATTAATTTATAAATAAAAGAGACAATTTAAACACTTAAAAAGAGAAATTATATTGATTCTGAGAACCCAGTACAAAAACTTAAGGCACATAGTAGCACTGTAAACTAAAGAAAAATGATTGGCTAAAAATTATAAATTTGTAGATGTAGATTAGTGTAGATAGGTGTAGATGCCTCTCTCCAATCATTCTCTTGCCTTTTATACTGCTAGAATTAATTCCTTCAAATAATTGCTCCAGCTGAAAAGTCTTCCGTTTTCAAGAAATAAAATTTCACTGCAAATAACTCTTCCAGATGCCTTTTTCCCCAAGTCTTAGCGTGAATGAATGTGAACAGTTGTGCTTCTTAATTCTTCCATTTTTATCCTCCAGCTCAGGTGATTATGCAAATTGGACTTTAGTTTGACTTTTTAAATTTTCATCCAATTAAAAATAATGGACTTGTTAATGGGTTAATCATTTTTAGCCCAAAATTTAATTTAGGTATAAACAATTTCTTAAGAAAACTTCATACATTTATATATTTAGTTCATTAAAACAAAATCATATAAGAAAAATGGTTAAAGTGGCAAATCGCCCCCTAAACTATCATCCAAGGTGAAATCAACCCAAAATTAACTTTTTGGGCTATTTCACCCATAAGAATGCACAATTGGGCAATTCACCCCAAATTTAGGAGAGTGAAACACACATCCCAATTCCAACAAGTGAAGAATATAAATAATAGTTACAATTATATTTTTTTCTTTTTTTTTCCTCTCCTCCTTTATTAGAATTAGATGTATTCATTTAATTAAAAAAAAATACCACTATCTAATACCACCACTATCGCCCACTCACTCACCACCACCATGCCCACAACCATAACCACCACCACTATCACAGCCAAAAACCATCATCACCACCATTGTAGAAATTGTTACCACCCAAAATTGCCACCACAACAAATCCACTGCCACCCATTTAAAAACATCATAATCACGACAAATCCACTGCCACCCATTTAAAAACATCATAATCATTTAGAATTTAATCAAGAATTTGATATATACAATAACTGATATAAATTCAAAACTCAAACAATAATTTGATATAAACAACTAAAAAAAATTTCCTTGTCATCGTTAATATCACCATCGCTCATAAAATCACTGCTGCCTAACAACATCACTGTTGAAATTAATGGAGAACAACAAAAATTCTTGTTTACAAAATTATGTAACTAAATTTACTACACATTAAAAAAAATACTATAATAGTTCATCATTACATTCGTTCTTCATTCAAAAATAAACCTTGGCCATTAAAAAAACATAGGCAATAAGTACTAACATTGAGACATTTAAACAAACATGTTGTAATCATCTCAAAAGCATTTAAAAGAGGTAAAAGATTAAAAAAAAAGCAAATTCTTCATATTTTTAAAACAAAAGAAAAACCCAAACCTCAAAATTATATTCTTGTAATATGATTTGCACAATGACTGTGATGATGATGATCCCTCCCTTGAGCAATTCATTTCAAGTGGTGGAAGGCAAGAGAGGACAAAGTAAATTTGAGACTAGAGCAAAGAGAGAACAAATCTTGAGGAATAAAAATTGTGGCATTTTTGTATCTTGAGAACCAAAATAGCAACATTATCGCCACCGAACAAAATCCAACGCCACCATAACCACCTCCAACAACATCAAGAATCCAAAAAATAAAAAAATAAAAAACAACAAAATCAATACAAATCAACAAGAAAAAATAGATGTGAGGCGATGGTTGAGATGGGCAATTGTGGGTGGAGGGATTTTTTTTAAGTGATTATGAATATTTTTTATCAATGAGAAAGGTGGGATGAGGTAGCGTTAGTTGAGGTGGGTAAAAGAACCGCTAGTGGAGGTGGACGGAGGTAGTGTGAGAGATGGTAAGTAGGCGGTGGCAACGTGAGAGGCAATGAGCAGCGAGGGAGGCAGAAGAAGAAGAAATAGCACCGACTGTGGTGGAAAGAGAAGGATGCAGCGTTGGTGAAGGAGAATAAAGGTAGCGGTGATGGAGCTGGGAAGAGGCAGCAATGGTGTGGGGAGAAGGCAGTTGCAGCCAATGGAAGTTTATGAGAATAGTGAAACAAAAATAGAAATAGGTTTTACTTTTATTATTTAATAAACATTACTTTTATGATATAACAGAGTGTACATCACTCTCCAATTTTGATGAAAAAATGTGTTGAATTGTCCAATTTTGCATTATGGGTGAAATAGCTCAAAAAGTTAATTTTAGGGTTGATTGCACCTTGGATGATAGTTCAGGGACTTTAACCTAAGAAAAATTGTCAATGAGTTCTACTCCTAAAGTATATTTTAAAGTGCAGGATTTAAATTTGGCTAATTTATAAAATTTAATAAAATACCATGAAAAAAAATACAATGAAAATAAAAATAAATAAAAACTAAAAAATTGAAAATACAAAGTATATGTTAAAAATGAAAATTATTTTATGGCCAAAAAAAAATAGAAGCTAGTAATCTATAGATAGATGGATATAGATTTTTAAATTTGAGTGTATCTTTCAAAGAGATTGTTGTTTCAAAATTTGCCTTCTCCTTCTTTAGGGAAGTTTGGCAGTGCAATCTTGGCATTGCTTAACCCTTTTTATTTTTTTAATTTTTGATAATTAAAATTAATTTTTTTAAAAATAATTTATTATATTTAATCAAGAATGTATAGAAATAAACATGAAAATTAATAATAAAAATTAAATTAACAAATAAATAATTTTTATTATATTTAATCAAGAATGTATAGAAATTAACAAAAAATTATCCGTTACAATAAAAAACAAACCATTAATTTATGATCAGAAGCCCATGAACAAATTAATAAGAGAGTTTCAGTATAAAATAATAAGGTTTTTTCATAAATACCCCAAAAACTTATGTCAACAACTAAAATACCCCAACTTCTTTAAAATTACACGCGTGTCACTTTACATGACTTTATTTACGCAAATGCACCTTTTCACATAAATGACGGAAAAAAAACCAAACGCAAAAAAAAAACTCAAATCTTTGCTCCTTCTTCATCTTCACGATCTCTCTTCCCCATCCTCAAACAGCTTCATCATCTCAACACCACCACCATATTATAATCATCTTAAAGTTTCCTTTTTTTGTTGTTTATAATCATCTTAAATTTTCCTTTTTTTGTTGTTTATAATCATCTTAAAGTTTCCTTTTTTTATTGTTCTTAAATATTCTGCAACATATTCAGCATCCAAGAATAGATCACTTCTGCCTAGGACTATTTTTATATAAAGTCAAGATCAACTTGAAAGTCCATCATGATATAGCCAATTTAATTTCTTAGTTTTATTGAAGCTAACAAGGCATGGAGAAGAGAAAGGAATTTAATTGTAATTTCCTCATTTTCTTCTTCTTCTTCTTAACAAATTTTTGGTTTTTGATAGCAGCCTGAATGTTTATTGCTCTCTCCAGGATTTACAGGTTAAGATCTACAATCATATGCTTTAAATCTTTATAATTTCATGTCAGTTGCTTCCTTTAGATCTATATTCATTTCTTTCATTTGCAGATTTCATTTAATTATTTTTTTTTCTTTTTTCCATTGTTAATTATTAGATCTTATGTATCTATATTTATGGCCATTTAGCTAAAAAATTTTCAACTTTTGATTGCAGATTTATGTGATATCATCCGGGTTGGCCATATATTTAATTATTAAGGGTTTCTTGGAATAAGGTTTTGCGAGACCTCCGGTTTAAGCAATTTTTGGTGTGGTTTTGATATGGGTTTTATTTATTTATTTTTGTTCTTTACTAGGAATGTCTCTATTGTTAAAAGGCCATTCTATTCAGATTCACTCCAATTTCTCATTTTCAACCTTCAATTTTGCTCCAATTTCATGTAGTTAAAGGGTTAATCTTGGTGAAAATATGGTGTTTGATAGTGGTGTTTGTTGGGACTTTTTATTGGTGGTGTGTCACCATATTTTATAAAGTGGAGTGAAGGGTTTTTGGTTCTTGGTATGCAGTTTGCTGGGGGTGTGTTTTTGGGTACTGCTTTGATGCATTTTTTAAGTGATGCAAATGAAACTTTTCAGGACTTGACTGAGAAAGAATACCCTTTTGCTTTTATATTGGCTAGTGTTGGGTATTTGATGACTATGCTTGCTGATTGTGTCATTTCTTATGTTTATGGTAGAGGAAGTAGTCAAGCTAATGGAGATTTGGAGCTTCTAGGTACAATTATTTTCCTTTAATTGTTATATTTCTTAATGTCTTATGCTTATTTTATTGAATTCTTTTTGGTTGCTTGTCTATTTTGGGTATTGCTAATATTTTTTTATTCAACAAATGGTTAAACATATCAAGATGCCTATGCATATGAAATGAATATGCTCTGTCCTCTGTTCTCTAAAAACATTTTCATGTTTTTGAGGTTAAGTTGTGTTTTGGAATAATATCATAATTTTGTTTCATCTGAAAGGAATTGGTACTGAAATTGCTTGTTCTTAATCATATATAGTTTTGTGTGATGTTCTAGGTCACGTGTATGGTTGACGAATTTGGCTTAGTAGTTGAGAAAACATATTTTCATTTTCTGTCACATAGAATCAATTAAACAGGTTGCATCATCATACATTTTGTTGCCAATTAAGCGTCAGTTTTGTGCGAAAAATATGATATATGGTTTGAAATGATTTTTGACAAGTCAAGGGTACTTGATTTTTGTATGATGTATGGTGTGAAATGATTTTTGACAAATCAAGGGGACTTGATTTTGTGTTATTGGAATGAATCAGATCTCATTTTGTTAAAATTTAGCTATAAATTAAATGGTCTAAACTTATTAGCTTATACTTATTTTTATTGTTGGGTGGACAAAGGTGCTCCATACCAAAATTGCACAACTGAATAAGCTAGCAAATGAGACAAGCGAAGGCGAAGCAATGGAAGAATATCATCACTGCATTTTCTGATGTGAGGGTAGAGCATTATGTTAACCTTTATATTGAAGATTGCATTTCACCTCCTTGTACAAAATAAGAACATTTTGATTCGAGTTTGATTTCTTATCTAAACCTTCACTACCCAATACCATATGAGATAGAGCAATGAAATGAGCTTTTGACATTTTATTGTTATTGCAATTTAAGAAATAAAGTGAGCATAAATAATGGAAGATCTTATGCGTTTTGGCATTTCTATTTTTTGTAGATTTTTTTTGAGAAGCCATTGATGACTTTTTCAATATATATGTTAATTTTATATATCTTTTTGTTTTGTTTTATTATTTTCATTGTTATTATAAATATATACAAAGTATTATAAAATAACAAAAACACATGAAATTATCAGGCATAATATTTTAATTAGTTAAATTTAAAACTGAATCGGAAACCAAATATAAACCAAAAGGATACAAAAAAATGAATTAGAAACCAAAAATAACCAAAAATGATACAAAAAATGAATTGAAAACCAAAAATAAAACAAAAACAGATTAAAAAAAAATCAAAATAATAACTCCCCTTATACTATGGAATTTTTGGATATAAAATAAATATGCATAAATACAACAAACATACAAAAAAGAAACTTTGTTATATTTCCATTAATAAAACATAAAACAATAGCATCAAAATAATAATTCAAGTTCAACTATGGAATATTTGGACATAAAATAAAGATTGCATTAATACAACAAACATACAAAAAAAATTATGCGATACAACTACATTGCCATTAATAAGATAAAAAAGTATCAGAAACCAAAACGATACCAAATTATAAAAAGGTATCAGAAACCAAAACGATACCAAATTATAAAACTCAACATAAAAATGGTAGCATCAATATAATAACTAAAGTTCAACTATGGAATATTTGGACATAAAATAAAGATTGCATTAATACAACAAACATACAAAAAAAAATTCTGCAATACAACTACATTGCCATTAATAAGATAAAAAATTATCAGAAACTAAAATGATACCAAATTATAAACACAACATTAAACCGGTAGCATCAATATAATAACTCAAGTTCAACTATGAAATATTTAGACATAAAATAAAGATTGCATTAATACAACAAACATACAAAAAGAAATTATGTGATACAACTAAATTGCCATTAATAAAATAAAAAAGTATCAGAAACTAAAAAAATACCAAAATGATACCAAATTATAAAAAGTATCAGAACCAGACAAATACGACAACGATACCAAATTATAAACATAATATAAAGCGGTAGCATCCTCTTACGACACAACAAAAAACTTAGAAACATATTCATTTATTTAAAATTGTTCTATTACAAAAATTACAACTCGCTAAACTCCAAAGAAAATGTGTAGGTTTAAGTTATAGTATATGTTTTGTATATTTTTGGTTTATTTTCAGTTTTCTATACAATAACAAAAGGAGACTTTAAGATATAGCTAGGTCTGTACTCCATTTTCTGTGGATGAGGACTGGTAAAATCATTTTCAACATCCTCTGAACACAAAATTAAATTAGAAACCAAAAACCAACAAAAAAACTAATTACAAATAACTAATAACAATATATACTACATCAACACCCTTCACATTCTGTCCACCACGACAGCCAGAATGAGAATGAACAAAAATAGAATCAATATTTTCTACACCCTATTCAATAAAAAAAAATACAAATAAACAAAACATATAAAAACAAAAAAAGTATTTCATAGAGCAATTCATGCTAGTCTCTTTTAACAAAACCAATAAAAAAATAATTTAATGATACTACAAGATTCTTAGCTATTTTATTTATAGGATTATATATTTGATTTATTGAAGTTAAAAAATAACCATTTAGAAAATAATGGTAAATTTATTAAAAAAGAAAGAGAATAAAAAAAAGAGAGAACAAAAAAATAAAAATAAAAAAGAGATTGTATTTTAGCATAAAATGTCAAAAATTTATGAAATAAAATCCCAAAAAAATAATTGGCTAACGCTCCACTAATATAAATAGCTAAAAAAGAAAAAAAAGAAAAGAAAAAGTTTGAAA
>CATIWM010678414.1:0-29424 GCA_949671775.1 Mallotus repandus
TGTCTCGGGGCCAGTCTACTATCAATTTGAAAAAGAGAAATATCTTGGTATTTAAGTGAGCCTGTTGGCTAGTGAGGTTCATTGATTAAGGATGAGAACTTTTTAGGGTTCTGCTCTGATCCTCCAGCAAAATAAATCTTGAAAAATATTTTCAAGCATCTGTGTGGATTGTATGTATATTTATATAAATATAAATATACGAATATTATTATTGATGCTTGTGTGTACATGCATTAGGTTACATCCATACATATAATAATGATTCACTCAGTGAGGTCTAATCCCCCTCAATTATTTTTCAGGATTCTTCTCATCAGACCTCTATTAGTAGTAATCTTCGCCGAACTCTTTCTTCCTCAGCGGACTTATGTAAATTTTAAATTGTCATATTTTCTTGTATTTTATTAGACGCTGTAGTAGTAGTATATCTTGTGTAGTATGTGATGTTGTTTTAGATGAAGCTGCATATTTGAATATTTGTATAAATATTTTATTCTTATATGATATGGAGTTTTTGTTATATTATTAAAAGTTTTAATTTTGAGGTATTTTTATATGTTGTTGAATGTTTATTTGTGTTTAAGGCTTGCTACGGGTTCCAGATTCATGTGAATTCTTGTTCCCTAGCGCCAGTCATGACTCCCGGGTTTGGGTTGTGACAAAGTTGGTATCAGAGCCTAGGTTTAGTATTATGGACCTAGGTTAGTGGAGTTGAGTTTTCTTTGAAACTATTGCAACAATTAGGTTTAATTACGTCTTTGAAAAGTCTTCATTGCTTTTAGTTTTCAGCGTAACCGTTAGGATGTCTATTGTTGACTGAATTGTATGTATTATGTGTTTTATTTCTTTTCTCTTTGGAATGTGGCGAGCGCTAGTCACTCCACCCGTTGATGAGGCTGAGAATGGAGTCTTACCAAGATGAGGCTCGACCCCTCCTAATCCGCTAGGTAGGTGTAGTGGTAGAGGTAGAGGAAGACCCAGAGGAGCGACATGTTGCCGTAGATGGAGAGAACTATAAGATGAGGAACCTGCAGACCAGGATTTTGAGAAAGCTGCCTATGTACTAGGAGTTCAGAAGGGTGCAGCAGCTATGCCTCAGGCGGTACCACCTATGCAGCCTTTGTTTCAGCAGAGAGCTCAGGATATGTCAGTTCCGTGTATATTCCATGTTTTGAATCTCGTTGCTTTTCGTGTCTTTTCAAGTGAGGTGAACGCGAACTACTTTTACCACAGAGATAGCCTATATTGATAAGCAGTCCTTTTCAAGTTGAAGTTTTGATTCTAGTTTCAGCCCGTACTACACCAATCTAGTATAGGGTAGGTCAGAGACAACTATAACTCAAAGGCTAAAGTAGTTATTGTAAGAGGTACAAGCAGCCTTTGAACTTGAACTTGCAGCATTTGTGGCTGGGGTAGCCAGGATTAATGAGGGTAGCACTTAACCAAGCATGACAAGTGTTTTGAATACTTTGATGAAGGAATTAGAAGATGTCTAATAAGGATGAAACACTTTTGTACTCTTTGATAGTGAAATTGTCAGTTTTAACAGCAGTAAAAGATTGGTACATACAGCCAAATTAGTTTTATGTGATTACTATGATATGGTTGGAGTTTAAAGGGCAATATTTAAGATACTTCTATCCACCTTCAAGGTTGGATAATTACACATGGCGGCTATTGTACAGAGTAAGAGAAGATCGGTTAGTTGAGAAGAATACCGTGAACTCTCCAATCTGTCATATCATGCTATAAACGAGATACAGTATAAGCGGAGACTGGTAGAATTGTATGTTACAACATTAAGTTCAGTAAATATTAGCATCCGAGCTGAGGACTGAAATTTAGAGAATTATTTGTGGATTCAGTCATTTTGAGTGCAATTGTCTTTGATGTCATCTTGGGAATGGATTGGTCATCTTAGCATTATGCTGTTGTGGATTGCCATAGTAAAGAAGTGATTTTCAGAATCCCAAATGATGAAGAATTCTGATTCGGATGTGATAAAAGTTTTGCACCTCATAATCTTATTTTCGCTATTACGATAAGAAAGATGCTGAGAAAAGGGTGTCAAGGATACTTGGCATTAGTCAGGAATATTACAGTGGAAAAGACATCCATCTCAGATGTTCCAGTAGCATGTGAGTTTCTAGATGTCTTTCCTAATGAGTTGCTAGGTTTACCACCTCACAGGGAGATTGAATTCTGCGTTGATGTGGTTCCAGACACAGCTCCTATCTCTATGTCGCCTTATAGGATGGCTCCGGCAGAGTTGAAAGAGTTAAAGGAGCAGTTGTAAGATTTGCTAGACAATGATTTCATTAGACCTAGTGTTTCTTCTTGGGGTGCACCGGTCCTATTTGTGAAGAAGAAGGATGGTACACTTAGACTGTGCATTGATTATAAAGAGCCGAATAAGGTAATAATTAAGAATAAGTATCCTCTTTTGAGGATAGATGATTTATTCGATCAACTTCATGGTGCACATTTCTTCTCCAAGATTGACTTGAGGTCGGGTTATCATCAGTTACGGATTAGCAAAGCCGACATTCCTAAAATGGCATTCCGTACTAGATATGGCCATTATGAGTTTCTGGTGACGTCCTTCGGGTTAACTAATGCACCAACTATTTTATGGATCTGATGAACAGAGTGTTCAGACCATTTATGGATCAGTTTGTAGTAGTATTCATTGATGATATACTGGTGCATTCAAAGAGTATGGAAGAGCACGTATATCACTTGAGGACAGTACTACAGACACTGAGAGAACATCAGCTTTATGCTAAATTCTCGAAATGTGATTTTTGGTTGGAGGGTGTAGCATTCCTTGGACATGTAGTGTCTAAGGATGGTATTCAAGTTAATCCACAGAAGATTGAGGCAGCATCTGAGTGGCTTAGACCGACAACAGTCACTGAGATTCAAAGTTTCTTGGGTTTGGCTGGGTACTATAGGCGATTTGTTCAGGATTTTTCAAGAATTGCAGCACCTATGACCCGCCTAACTCAAAAGAATGTGAAGTTTGTGTGGTCAGAAGCTTATGAGAACAGTTTTCAGCTTCTGAAGGAGAAATTGACCACAACTCCAGTGTTAACTTTGCCTAATGAAGAGGGTAAGTTCACTGTGTATTGTGATGCTTCGAGAGTTTGTCTAGGTTATGTGTTGATGCAGAATGGTAGGGTAATAGCTTATACTTCTAGACAATTAAAGAAGCATGAACAGAATTATCCTACTTACGACCTAGAGATGGCTGCAGTGATCTTTGCTCTCAAGATTTAGAGACATTTGTACGGGGTAACTTGTGAGACTTACATTGATCACAAGAGTTTGAAGTATATCTTCCAGTTGAGAGATCTGAACTTGAGGCAAAGGAGATGGTTAAAACTTATGAAGGATTATGACTGTGATATTCTATACCATCCAGGTAAGGCTAATATGGTAGCAGATGCCTTGAGTAGAAAGTCCTCGAGTAGTCTTACTCACATTAGTGTGGAGAGAAGACCTTTGATCAAAGAAATGCATCAGTTAGTGGATCAAATATTGATGATGAAGATAAGCAGATCAGGTGGACTGCTAGCTCAGTTCAGAATCAGATCAATATTGAGGGATAGGATCAAGGTAGCTCAGAGCCGAGATCCTGTTCTGGTAGAGCTTATGGAGAAGATTCACAAAAGGAAATTCACTGATTTTAACCTTGATGATGAAGGTGTTTTGTGGATTAATGGACGATTGTATGTTCCTGATGTGGATAATTTGAGAGAGGAGATCCTAGAAAAAGCTCATTATGCAGCCTATAGTGGGTGGGATGGATTGAAGAAGGATGTAGCTGATTTTGTCTCTAAGTGTTTAACTTATCAGCAAGTGAAAGCTGAGCATCAGAAACCTTTTAGGAAGCTTCAGCCTCTTCTAATTCCTGAGTGGAAATGGGAGAGAATCACAATTGATTTTGTGACATGGTTGCCTCATTCAAGAAATGGATATGATTCCATTTGGGTGATAGTGGACAGGCTAACTAAATCAGCTCATTTTCTGCCAGTTAAAGCTACTTATCCTGTTGCTAAATTGGCTAGATTGTAAGTCAAGCATATTGAATGCCTTCATGGAGTGCCTATTTCTATTATTTCTGATAGAGGTTCTGTTTTTACCTCTCGGTAGAAGTTGCAAAAAGCAATGGGCACTAGACTTGATTTGAGTACTGCTTTTCACTCTCAGACAGATGGTCAATCTGAGAGGATGATCCAGACACTTGAGGATATGTTGAGAATGTGTGTAATGGATCTTGGAGGTAGTTGGGATGATCATCTGCTATTAGTAGAGTTTGCTTATAATGGCAGCTACCATAGCAGTATTGAAATGGCACCATATGAAGCTTTGTATAGAAGGAAGTGTAGATCCCCTTTGTGTTGGGATGAGATTGGAGAAAGAGAGCTAACTGGACCAGAAATTATTCAGGATGCGTTTGAGAAAGTTGCTTTGATCAGAAGGAGATTGGAAACAACAACTAGCAGGTTGAAGAACGATGCAAATATGAAGCGCAGAGATGTGGAATTTCAGGTTGGGGACTATGTATTTTTAAAGGTGTCACCTATGAAAGGTGTTATGAGATTTGGTGAGAAAGGAAAGTTGGCACCGAGATACATAGAGCCTTTTGAGATTCTGGAGAGAGTCGGCATGGTTGTCTATCAGTTGGCTTTGCCTCCGAATTTGTCGCAAGTACATCAAGTGTTCCACATTTCTATGCTCAGAAAGTATATTTCAAATCTTTCGCACATATTGCAGTCTCGGAGTGTGGATGTGAATGAAGATCTGATGTACGAGGAAGAGCCGGTTGCGATTATTGATTATCAAGTTCGTCAATTGCGTTAGAAAGCAAATTCTGATGGTCAAAGTATTGTGGAGGAACAACAATATGGAAGAGCACATGAGGGAAACTGAGGCTGAGATGCGGGTGGCTTACCCTTACCTCAATGAATTCTTGTTTTCAGTTTTTTTTTTATTTAAAATTTGAGGACGAATTTTTTATAAGGGGGGAAGATTGTTATAACCTAAATTTTTATAAATTATAAAATTTAATTTTGGGATTTGCAGTGTTAATAATTATTTTATTAATTTATGATATTTGATTATTAGTGAAATTAAATTTGAAATTTCTTGTGTCGAATATTATTTTAATATTATTAATATTATTACTTATGTAAAATTATTAATTTAATGTATTTTAATACACTTTAAATATTGTTAAGTATATATATATGAATATATTTATGTGGTGGAGAATAAATATGGAGAAGATACTTTAAATTAAAAATAGTATTTGAAATATCTTTTTGTACTATTAATAAATATTATATTATATTATATGTAATTTTAAATTAAATGATTTTAATTTTTTTTTCCTTTTATCATTTTTGAAAAAAAAAAGAAGAAACCACATAAATGTTGACACATGGCAATAATTTTTTTATATAAGGGTGAGGGTTGGCAGAACATAGGAGGCTGTAAGAATTTTGAGATTTTATTTGGCAAATTTCTTTTAGGCTCCTGAACTTTTCTTTTCCTCTGTTTAACCCCCAAACGACCTCAAATTCGAGCTATAGACTCGTATCGACGTCCTCTTCCTTATTGTGGTGTCCGTTTTTCAAGAAGTGGATCAAATTGGTGCAGAATTGTCACTGTTTAGTTGACACCTTTTTGTGATTTGGCACTGTTCTGGCGAGTTTCAGGTGACAAGGTTGGTTCCTTTGCGTTCCTCAAGTTACCAGGAGTCTGTAGCCACCAACCACGCATCATATCTACACCCGTAGAATATTTGGTGAATATTTTTAGGTATTTTTAGTTATTTATGAATTTAACCTTTAATTTGATTTTATTAAATATAGTTGCTTAATTTGATGTTGTTTTAGATGAAGCTGCGTATTTGAATATTTGTATAAATATTTTATTATTATATGATATGGTGTTTTTGTTATATTATTAAAAGTTTTAATTTTGAGGTATTTTTATATGTTGTTGAATGTTTATTTGTGTTTAAGGCTTGCTATGGGTTCCGGATTTGTGTGAATTCCCATTCTCTAGCGCTGATCATGACTCCCGAATTTGGGTCGTGACAGGTTTTTACTTTGTTAGTTTTACTTACATAATCTTAAGATGTCATTTCAGTTTTCTTAACCTTTCAACATATGTGGGAACATCAAGAAATGAAGTTATTTAATTTTACTTTCTTATCATTGACTTTATCTTATTGTTCTTTTATTTTGTTAATCAGTGTAAAATGTTCTTTTATAACAAGTGGACAAAATATAATGTTCTTTTATAACAAGTGGACAAAATATAATGTTCTTTAACACTCTGTGAATTATTCCACATTTAAATATTGCAGGATGTTTAGAACTGTAGATATTGGCATTGTTTTTTTTTTTTTGCTTCTAATGCATAGGTAAGACATAAATCTTATTATTTTTACATGCATATCTATAATAATATCTGTATTATACAATTTAAATAAGCGGTTGAATTTTGATGTGTGCTATTGAAATTCTTTTTGTGTTTAATTTATTGTAGGTTGCTTCAAACATTCAAGAAGTTTAAGCAAGGATCAACATGACTTGTAACATTTCTTGGTAAATATCAAATGATCCATATAGATCAATATGTATTTTTCTCTAACTTTGTAGAGATCAACACATATTGAATGATCTATGTAGATAGAACTTATATTTTCGCTAAATTTCTGATTATGTATAAAATATTATATTGTGGAACAAATTTGTCTGATAGTTTTAATTTTATTAGTGATGGAATATCTTTTATTATATTGAGCTTTTATTTTATTTTATTTTATTGGCCAAAACCAATTATTGAGCTTTAATTTTTATGATTGCAAAATTCTATAATGAGGGTGAAAATAAATTAATGGCCAATAAAATAATTACCAAAACTGATATTTAATAAGGGGCAATCATACATATAATAAGGAATAATTTTATTACTAAAAATTGATTTGTAATGATGTGCTGGCTTTTCATATAATGATTGAAAATCTCATCAGTAAAAAGCATCATTTAATGATGGGTAAATGTGAATATAACTAGGAAAAATTTGGTTCTTAGGTGATAAAGAGGGAAATATAGTGGTATTAATGATGGGATTTGGCGTCATTAAAAGGACTTTTTAATGATGGTAATTTACTTTCACTATATAGTTATTAATGACAGGGCCTACTCCCTTCATTATTTACTTTTACCTACGGAAGTAATAACCACGGGTCACGACGGGATATTTTTTGTTATTAAATGTCTTTTATAATGGTTTTTGAGCGTTTAACCATGGGTTTTCCCCTTATTACAAACCAATTTTCTTGTAGTGAATGAATGCAGACTTTTTCGTAATTTTGCATGTCCCCCCCTTCATACATTTATATATATATATATATGTGTGTGTGTGTGTGTGTGTGTGTGTGTATAGATATATATCGGGCAAACGTACATTTTTACCTCTAATGTTTATACCAAGAAGCACATATGTCATTAAAGGAATTTTTGGATCGTTTAAGCATAAAAATTTTAAAAATAAAGTTTTTAAGCCCCTTACTTACCTGATTATAGACGACCAGTTTATTATTGTACTAGATTGTAATTTTTTAATGTAAAAATATCAGTTAGAACACCAAAAGCTTATTTCTCTTTCACCAATACCCTCTTTCTCCCTCACCTTAAAAAGAATGCTCAACGTGTGTTTTCTTTTTGATCATTTCTTATGTGTTTTATGGCATTACTATTTACACAGCCCCGTTTGTTCACATCCTTTGGCCTTGTTTGCATATATTTTTATGGTTTTGGCCATTAGTTTCATTGGAAGCTTTCGCCTAATGAATAAATAAATGGTTTTGCTTTCAAATAAGCATGATCCACTCATAAAAATGGAATCTAGATTCCTTATCAATTTTGGTATTCAGTATTTCCATCGTAGCAATAAATGTTATGAATCTATTTCTATATTAACTGAAAAATCCATTTTCAGACTAATAGTTTTCTCTCATTCGAGTAATAAGAATGAACCTCAATTCAATTAAAAAAATCAATACAACAAACGAGGAGCTTTTGTCCTAAACATAACTTTAGCATTGGTGACTGAGGGGCGGCGAAGGAACCAACAAACTATGATTTGCCACTTACAGGATCTTGACGTATCAGCTGGAGAGGAGATGGGATATCAATTGTTCAATTTAATTCCTCTGCATTTTAGAAATATGTCGAATTCTCTCATACTCCCCAACACCTTAAACTTACCGCTACCGGACATTGCCGACACCATATAATTCATTGTCGGTAAGTGCATGTTCAATATTGCAAAAACCGTTTAAAGACATCATCACGAACTCCGTTGCGTATGCCATGTCATCTAGGAAGTTTAGGCTCCTAGAGAATGCAAAAAAATGGATGAGGTTAAGGGTCTACTTAGATTTGGGGTAAGGAGGAGGAAGAGGGGGTAAGGGAAAGAAGGGGAAAAACTTACCCTGTTTGGGAAGAGAGGGAGATATATTAATGAAAATTATCCCCTTCCATACACCAATTTGATCCGTTTTGCTTACACCCCAAAATGGGGTGTAAGGAGGGGGAAGGGAAAGAATGATATGATATATTTTTTTCTTATGTCCATTTTGTCCTCATGTAAAATTTAAAATCCTATATTACCCCTTATTTATTAATATTCACCAACTCATACCTACACTCTTTTCTTGTCCTTCTCCGCATTTGCTCCTACACGCATTTTCTTTTCCATCTTTCTCTACTTTCTCCATTTGCTCTCTACACTCTACAGGTTTGTAATTTACATTTTTATGAAATTTTTTCTGCTTAATTTTTTTTATTATAATAAATTATTTATATTTTGTTATTTCATTAGTATTAATCTTATTGTGCTTATTTCATATTGTAGATTTGTTGTGGCTAAATTTTATATTTTCTCAATTGTTGCTTTTAAGGAATGTAATAATATCTTTCTTTTAATTTATTTTTCCTATTTTGTTTTTTATATTAATTAACAGTCATGAATTTCTTGTAGAGAATATTAGATTGTATTGATGCATGAATAAAAATCCTATTTGACTAAATTTTTTATTTTCTCTTTTGTGTTGTGGTCCTTCTTACTTTTTTTTTAATATTTGTTTCCTTTAGGTATTATGTTTATTTTATGCTGTGTTGATACATGGATAAATATTATCTATTTAATTTATACTAATTTTGAATTTTTTGTAGAAGGCATCTTAATAATGAATGTTAACCCATATTGAATTTTTTTTTTTGAAAAAACTACTACATTTTTATGCATGAGTGAATTTATTATTTGTAGGATTAAGTATGATTGCTACTATTTATACTCATAATTTATTTTTATTGTAATTTTTCTATAAATGGATGACAAAAATATTGAGAAAAATGTTTTCCTTAAAGTGCAACGTATCCATCATCTATCAATAACAAAAGTTGTTTGCATGATTATGTATTGGTTTGGATTACGAAGACGTGAACTTAAAGACAAAATTCACGAGTGACGAAATTAGAAGGAGAAAATGTGAGGTCTAAATTGTTGAATCAATTTGCAACTAGTGCTCAATGTCATAGTATTATAAGGACGGGTCCTACAACTTTTATAGGACTGTGTGATCTTTTAGGTAAAGAAGGTGGCCTTCGACTGACATTATGACTATGTGTGGAAGAACAAGTAGCAAAAACACTTTATCTCTTAGGACATAATGTCACTCATTGAGAGCTTGGTTTTTTCTTTTATCGGTCTAGAGAGACGATTAGTCATCATTTTCATAATCTCTTAAGAGCTATAATAGAATTGGAGGACACATTTCTCAAACAACTTGATGGATCTCAAGTTCCTTCAGAAATATTGAACAACATCCGATTTTATCCATATTTTAAGGTGAATAAAAAAAATCCTTATTTTAGTTTATATATATATATATAGACACACACACACACACAAATCTAACAAGAAATATATTGTTAGGATTGTGTTAGAGCTATTGATGGAACACACATTTGTGTAAAAGTTTCTCCAATTGAAGCTCCTAATTATTGTAGTAGAAAAGATTACCCAACCTAAAATGTCCTGATGTACATTTGATTTAAAATTCATGTATGTATTACTTGGATGGGAAGGTACAATACCAGACTCTTGAATAATGAAAAATACATTAATTGGAGAATGCCATCTTAAAATTCCTAAAGGTACTTGTATCATTTTATGAACATATTTTAAATACTTATTTGTTATAGTAATTTTAATGAGGAATTTAACTTCTTTTAGGAAAATACTATCTAGTTGATGCTGGATTTATGTTGAGAAGTGATCTTATTACACCTTATAGAGGAGAACGTTATCATTTGAAAGAGTTTTCAAGAAATCCCCCGCAAAATGCATGAGAGTTATTTAATCTTCGACATTCTTCTTTACGAAATGCAATTAAATGTGCTTTTGGTGTAATCAAGAAGCGATTTTTGAGTATTGTAAGTTTCACAGAACCTAATTATAGTGTTAAGACACAAAAAGAAATTATTTTGGTATATTGTATTTTACATAACTACTTAATGGGTGTGGATCCAGATGTGGAATTAATTGCTGAGGTTGATGCTAAACTTTCAAATAGTAGTGTTCCAAATGAAATAGATTACAGTACTAGGGATGACCTTGAGGAGACATCTAAAGGAAAAACAATTAGGGATTCTATAGCTGCATCTATGTGGATTGATTACACTATGTGATATGTTTTTTTTCTTAAGTTTCTCCTATTGAAAAATGTAACATTGACTTAATGACTTAATATTTGTAATGTGATGTCGAAGTTATAATGCACTTAGTTTGTTTCTTTATTATTAATTTTTATTGCTTGCTTTGTTTAAAGGATGCCTCCAAAAAAAAGGGATGTGGACACCAGAAATGTAAATGCAAGTAAGGGTAATAGTCAATGTTTTTAGTCTTAACCAATGGATGATGCACTTGTGGATGCATACTTGCATCAACATAACATGGGAAATAGAGTTGGTGGATCTTTTACTCCACATGCATTTGAAATTATATTGAAGGAACTGAAGGAAAAATTTCCAGAGAAACCGATTGATAAAGACAAAATATAAAATCGCATGAAACATATTAAAAGATTTTGGTTTCCATGTTATGACATTTTTAACAATGGCATGAGTGGTTTTGGATGGGATCCAACTACTGAGATGTTCACTGCTGAACCTGAAGCATGGAAACAACTTATTGAGGTATGTATAAAATTTAAAAGATATGCCTTTCATTTACTAACTTACATAGTATATTTATATTATAAGTGAAATGAGCTTTATCATTTTATAGGTGAAACCTGTAGCAGCTGAATGGCAAAATAAACAAATACGAAATTATGAAAAATTATGTGAGCTTTATGCCAAAGATAGGGCTGTTGGACAAAATACTGAGACAACATCAGAAATGAGGAGGCGTAGGGCTCTCACTGTTGAAGAGAACAACATTGATGCAACAACTGATACTATTAATGGCATTGATTTTATGGTATCTCAACATAAGGTAAATTTGGAAAATTTTCAAATAATTGATAAGAATGATCAAAATGTTACAATTAATTAGCATGAGGCAACTATAAGATCACAAGCTTACTCTCGAGCTGAAGGATCTTTGAGGAGAAAAAGTTCTAAGAAAGCTAAAATTGATGAAGAAATTGTAGTCTTAAAAGAGGGGCTTGAAAGTGTTGCTAAAGCTATTGCAAATTCAACAGTTGAATTGGTTAAAGCTACCAGACTTCCAATTCTAGAGAGTGAAGTGTGGTGTTTATTGGTTGAATTAAATATTGATGAACAAAATCAAGGAAAATACTATCTTTATCTTATTCAGAAGCCAGAGATGTTAAGGGCTCTTCTTGGATGTCCATGGGAATACTGTAAAGATTTATTAGTCTAGATGATGAAAGCAGTTGATGTATCAAATAGTTAATTATATATATATATATGTGTGTGTGTGTGTGTGTGTGTGTGTGTGAACTAATACTATAATTTTATAGTCCATAAAATATTAATGGACTTATATCCTAAGTGATGTTAGTGACTTTTATGACATTATTAACTTATATCCTAAGTGATGTTAGTGACTTTTATGACATTATTACTATAATATAATTATTTTATATTGTTATATGTCATATATATAGATAGATAATTTTAGAAGCATTTTTATTGGATTTATAATATATTTTTATAAGTTCATTTAATTGTTAGCTAATTTTACTTGCATTTAGCCATATGTTATTGAATTGCTGACATTTGGATGATTGCAATATATATCTTAATCTAATTTAAAAAATATCATTGCTAGCAATGATAATACTAAAATCAGATTAAGGCATAACAATTATATGCCTTAATTCATATTAAGGCATATAGCAATTATATGCTGTAATCTGATTTGAGTATTATAATTGTTAGCAATTATATGCCTTAATCTGATTTCAGTATTACAATTGCTAGCAATTATGTCCTTAATATGATTTCAGTATTATAATTGCTAGCAATTATATGTAAATATTTTATATAATTTTATGTTTTATATGCATGACATGAATCTTGCATCTTACATATTAATGTCATACATTATTAATTGTATGGATGAGAAAGGATATTTTTTTATTTTTATTGTTTATCTTCTTTGTAAACACCCGATTTATTTTTAAAATTATAAAATATATTTTGAGACTTGAAGTGTTAATAAATATTTTAATAAATTTAAAATTATTATTTAGTAGAATTAAATTTGAATAATTGGTGATGAGGATTATTTTAATTATTATTTATAAAAGTGTGTATAATTTTAAGGTTGAGAGAGAGTTAATCTAATTTTTTTATATTAGTATATTATTATTATTATTAAAAAAAAAGGTTAGAATATAAATTTTTTTCAGGTTTTCTTTTTCTACCCTTTTCTTTTTTCTTCTTCTTTCTTCGTCGGAGCAGACTGAACCAACGACCACCACTGCCTTGCCGCTGCTGCTTCTCACCACCGCACGACTACCTCGATCCCACCGTCCAGCCAGCAGCCGCCATTCTCTTCCTCTCTTCGGTTTTCTTTTTTGGCCGATTCTTCTCTTCCTTGGCCGGTGAAGATTTTGGCGTCCCTAGTCGGCCAACTTAGGCTCTTTCTCTTCCTCATCCTTTGGGCTTCTCAATTCCTTAATTTGTTTAAGAAATTAACTCCGATAAGCCTCTCAAATTTGAATTTTTCAATTATGTGTTTTTAGGTTAATTTGTAAGTTTGAGTTTGATAATGATTTTATTAGGTATAGATGCTTTAGGAGTATTTGATGTTGAGGTTATGAGCTATCCATTGATGATTTGTATTTATTTTTTTGAAATTATTTTCGAATTTGCACTATTACGATGCTCAGAGTTACTGTTCCGGTACCGTTTCGGGCTCGAGAAGAATATATTTTTAATAAATTCTACTAATTATTTTGAGCAAGTTTTGTGAAGAAAGTTTATTAAAATTATGTATAGAATTTTTATTATAAATTTTTGAATGTTTATGTAAAAAATGAATTTTTGGAAAAATTAATATAAATTGGTGAATTTTATATTTTAGTTGAAATTATCGTTGATTAATATGTTTTAGACATTATTTGAGCAATAAATAGTATTAAAATAAATCTTATAAATTATTTTCTTTTTTTAGTTAATTATTAGTAATTTTTGGGAAAATATATTAATAATAAGTTTATTTATTATTTTAGGCCTAAATGAGTTATTTACTAATTTTATAATGTATTTAAGTAATTTAAACGATTATTTGCAATAAATGTTAATTTAATTGTAAGATTTGAATTATATATGTTTATTAACAAAAATTTAAATATAAGCTAAAATTTTATTATTTATTTGAAAATAAATATATTTTATATTTATCGTGGAAATAATTTTAATTGTGGTATTTAAATGAGATTTTATAATTTTTGAAAAAATTATATTATTTTATTGATTATTGCGAATTTGAAACTCAGACAGAATTATGTGTAGTTTGGGAGTCCGACCCGAGTGTGGTTCTGTGTAGTATATTCGAAGTGTGTTTTCGTGCAAGATTGACTCTACTTTTAGTAGAGGGTCGTCATTTCTATAGTGGAGACTCTGTCGAATTTTTGGTAGATTTCTAGTAAAACGTGACATTGACCTGTGTCGCAATTCTAGTTTTAGATGAGTCGTGGCTTAGATCGAGTCAATTCCTTCATTTCAAGAATTTAATTATTTTATTTTATGAGCATGTTTTAAATAAATATTATTTATTTTAGAGGACTCCATAGCACAAGCGGTAGCACTAAGGTAGCAGAGAACGCGTCGCCCGGCACGCTCAACCTGTGTGTTAATTTTATAGAATGTTTGTTGTGTGATTTGAATATATTTTCTAGCAATAAAGAATAAAGCATATTTAAAAAGATAAATTATTCGATATGATTTATTTATTGATTTAATTGCTTATTTATTCATTATTTAATGAATTATTTATTTATTTGATTTAAATATTTATAATTCAAATTGATTTGGAGATATTGGTAGAATGTGCTATCTAGTGGGTATCACTAGGACTACGTGCACATGTGTAATATTTTAGTATATGATTAATATGTAAATGGTTAGAGCTCGGTTGATGCATTGCTCTCGGGCCGGTAAATGAAATGAAAAAGAGATGCAACTAGGTTGATGCATTGCTCTCAGGACGTCCACTATAGAATAAGTGAAATGACTGTGGCAGTAACTCGATTGATGCATTACTCTTAGGACGACAGTCACTTGGATTAAGAGAGCCGAAAGGCTATTAGAATAATGGTTTAGGGTTCTACCAGTTTTCCACCGAAATAATATTTTAAAGATTTTTATGCGAGAATTTCATATTAAATTGATTTAAGAAGTTTTAAAGAGACTCGATATAAATATTATTGAGAAAAGTAAATGATTTTAATAATTATAATTATTTTATCCTATTTTATTTTAAAGAGGGTTTTAACAAATGGTTTTAAAACCCGCATGCATTTTATAAAATTTATTCACTCAGTGAGGTCTGATTCCCCTGAATTTATTTTTCAGGACTTCACAGTCAGTCTTCTAGTATCTCTACTTTGCGCAGAGTTCGTTCTTCACCGGCTGCATTGTGTATGTCAATTTAAATTGTGTACTGTGTAATTGAATTCTAGACACCGCAGTACAAAATTCAAATTATGTATTATCAATATTTTGTTTGTATCTGAATTTGAACTATTGTATTTGAATGATTTTGTATTTAAAGAATATTGTTTTATGCTATTAATATTTTACACTTGTTATGATTTATTATTAAGTGCATTGGTTTATTTCCGCGAAAATTTTTTAAGGCTTGCTATGGGATTCAGTTACTTTATGTATCCCCATTCCCTAGTGCCGGTCACGAACCTTCGGTTCGGGTTGTGACATTCTTTCACTTTCCCTTGCTTACTCTTCCTCCCAAACAAGGTAATATGAATTACCCTTTCTTTAATTACCCTTCCCCTCATTTCATTCCCAAACAAAGGAAAGGTAACCATGTACACTTGCCTCTTCTTCTCCTCCCTCTCTTTTTCATACCTTTCCTTACCTTCCTTTAATTACCCTTCCTTACACCCCATCCAAGCAAAGCCTAAAGCTTTAATGGAGAATGGGGTGCTTACAACGGTTTAAATCACTTTCTTGAGAAAAGAATAGAAATAAAAAAAATAAAATTTTATTAATTAGATAGTTATTGGTGCTTAATAAATTTCTATAATAGTGGTTGCCTTGATATTTTTTGGGTTTTTGTTTATACGATGGTTGGGGGAGAATGATAAAAGAGAAAAAAAAGAATTGACTGCAGGTGGTAATATTTAATAAGGAGAAAGCATGGGTGAAAAATATGAAACTTTAAGGCCTTACATGATATTTTTTATGTTCAAAAATTACAATTTCACATAGAAAGCAAACGGCCGTCTAAATATGTTAAAGTGAGGGGCTTAAAAACTTTATTTTTCAAATTTTTGTGCTTAAATGGTCCAAAAATTTCTTTAATGGCATATGTGCTCTGTGGTGTAAGCATTAGGGGTAAAAATGCACCTTTGCCCTATCGCTCTCTCTCTTTATATATATGGCTCTTGCTACAATATAAATGTTTGTATTTATACAAAAGAAATTAGGAGTGTCATATTACTTTTTATTTAATTACAACCATTGATTATCTTTGTGTATCAATACCCATAATCTGCATCAATTGCTATTATTAGATAAACATTAATCTAATAGTTATAATTTCATTTGTATACATACACATGTTTGTACTGAAGAATGACTCAATATATATATAGCAAGAACTTTTATAGTTTGTTGGAGTCCATTGACATAAAAGATAATTACCCGTAACAGTAATAGTGCTATTGCTACCCGCGCATTTTACCAAAAAGCCCTCTTTCCTAGGTAGATGACCCTCCTATATTGGGGACAAAAAAGGCAAATCAATTTTTTTTAATTTTTTAGTGGCCGTGAAAGTTGGTGTCGTAGCCCATGGTACCTATCCCAATCCTAACATAAATAGCCTCAGAATAAGTAAAATCCCTATGACACAAAGCATCAACAGGAACAGAAACAGTCATTTCTTCAGCAACCCAATGAATAAATAGTGCATTATTCTTCTATTGAAAAGAAGTTGACTAAATATGATTTAGTTTCACTCTAATGGATGATCAAGAATCTTCAGTAGTTACATGCCCTATTCTTCCCTTTACGCCAACAAATTAACAATCACCTCTCGAAAATGATGGTTCTATTAACCGTTTAAAGTCAAATAAGAATAAACCTTTATACAATGTTGTAAAGTGTATGAGGCAGGATTATTTGATCTACCAATGTAGTTTTCTTTTATTTTCTGAAGTCACTTAAAGTTCACTTTTTTCTACTTTATGATGATAATTAGATATACCTCACTCCATTGAATAAACTCCCACAGTATTATTGGGCAACTTATTTCTCTCTATTATCATTCATATATCATTCTACTGTTTTGAATTCTGAGGACTCAATATCCTACAATCCTTTATCATTGTAAAACATAGTAGCTTTTCAATTCTATCCTATTTTTATACAAAAGAAATTCATTTCATTAATCATGCATGATAACTTGATTCCGGAACCTCTGAGTCTTGAGATCAAGCAACCAACAAAGAAGCAAAGTGAGATGTGGGATTTCCCCCGCAAACTCTTTGATGCTTAAGTCCAAGGGAGTAGAAAGAGAGAATTTAAAGAGAATAGAGAGCTAAGAGAATAGAATGAATAATAAGAGAAGAAGTGAAGAGTATTTATAGAGAATGAGATGTGCAAACTTAAGAGGAATATGATTCGTCTTTCGTGCAGGACTTATTCCTATTTAGGAGGTTTCCTTCCTGATTCGAGAGTCTTCTTGATAAGGGACTCCTTTGCCTACTAGAATTTGGACTTCCTTATTTTGCAAATTATCCTTAATTAGGAAGATAATTTATTAATGGAATAGGAATATACCTGAGAGGTATCAAGAGTCCCCTCCGAAAGTCTGTTTGGATATTTATGTTTGAGTATTCTAAACATCAAAGAAGCTATGATGATTGCTCGGACTAATGAGTGCTGAAGAGTGTTTGACGTTGAAGGGTAAGCTGAGGTGGCCAACCTAAGTCACTATGCTAAAGATGCTCGGTATCGAGTCTCAGAATTCTATAATGTCTGAGTAGAAATATGAGGTTGCCAGCTGGACTTATAGATGCTCGGTGTTTATAAAACATCCTAAGAGATTAACCCACTAGTGTTATGGTAACACACAGAATGGGACCAATCATTGCTGGAATTTTGAAGCTCGGTGTATTAAAAATGAGGCCTGAGTTCCTATACTCTTGGTGCATTAAAAGCGAGGCCCAAGTGCCTAAACTCTTAGTGCATTAGAAGCGAGGCCTGAGTGACTGTACTCTCAGTGCATTAGAAAAGAGGCCCGAGTGCCTATGATAATATGGTCATGATACACGGTGCTATAGAAGCGAGGCCCGAGTAACTATACTCTTAGTGTATTAGAAGCGAGGCCCGAGTGTCTATACTCTCGGTGCATTAAAAGCGAGGCCCAAATGCCTATACTCTCAGTGCATTAGAAGTGAGGCCCAAGTGCCTATAAAAGTGTGTGCTTGAATGACAAAGCATGAATGTCAAGCCTGTTGATATGCCTTAATTTGAATTTTAAAAACCATCATGTCTGTTTGTGTGTCAAAAGGCGTGGCATTTTTGGAGGCGAATTTGCAATTAAAGAAGCGTGTCTGCTGAAAGGACAACACTTGGATAACTATGTTGATGATGGCTTTTAATGTCAGGATGTTATGACTATTACACCCCTGGAGAATCGGGGCACGGACATCATACTTTTGAGGGTATGTGAAGTCCATCTAGAAATTTCTTTGGATTTATAAATTGAATGTTTTGATGAATGGAGAAAACCTTTTTGCTTTGTTTGTGCATTTTAGCTTGCCTACAATTTTATTTCTCTTATGCTTTCTCTGCATCCTAGTGCTTCTCCACAGTGATTTTCCACTCTCACTTGCTTTCAAGAATTTTCTCTTACTTTCCAGGTGAAAAGAGGTTCTTTCATTTGCTTATTTGTTTCCTTTGTACTTCTGATTTTTGAAGTGTTAATGGCTATATGGGAGTAAGTGAAATTTGATCTATTTGAGTCTAGGGTAGATAAAGGTATGCTAGAATGGTATAGGTAATGATTTGGGATTCCTGAAGAATATTTGTTGCACACTACTAATCAAAAGGCCTATGAGCCTTATACAAATGCTGTAAAAATGGTAGTTTATCAATACCAACTAGAGGGCGGACTAAGATTCCCCATAGACCTATTTGTGAAGCTTTTTTTGAATATATATAATGTAGCTCAAGGGCAACTCCACCCTAATAGTTATAGGATTTTGATAGGGTATATAGAGCTTATGCATAGGGAAGGTAGGGAGCCGAATTTCAACTTGTTTCGATTTATATATATAGTTTAAATAAGAAAAAGTGGGAGCTTACATTTTCTTTATAAGTCGTTCCCTATCTAAGCCTGTTTGTGTAGCTCCCAGACATACCAAAGTCTTGGAGACACAGGTATTTTGTTATAGAACGTCCTATAGAATTTTACAATGTTCGGCATTTATGGGTTTATGCATGTCACAATGTGAAGCGCCCATTAAATTTCCTAGCGAATATTTGAAGCTGGTGAAAAGGCTTTATTTTTAGAGTGCAGTCAAGGGAACATCTACTGAGAATTATTCTCGGCGGTATCTTCGAAGAGTGTATCACGGGAATGTTGATCTTCTAAAGGTATATTCTGACTCTTCTTTTTCTTTATTTGTAGATGGTTGACTGTTATACATTTGCGGGTGGAATACTACTTTCAGATGCTAATCATGATCAAAATCAAGATCAAGGGCAGGAACCAGAGTTTACTGAACTCACTTTGGAGCAGGAGGAGCCTTCTAAGACTCGGGTTGAGCATCATACTGAGATTATAAGAGATCCTCCAGTTGAGCATGCTCGGAAGAGGGTTATTGGGTCTTTAAAAAAGAGCTCTAGAGGAAAAGCGATAATCGAGGATGAAGAGGAGTTGTCTGAAAATGTTTTCGTCAAGCGTCTAAGACTTTCTAGATGCCTAGACATAAAGAAGTGGATTTTGAACAAGATGAGTCCTCTGAGTGTCCTTATACCCCAAGTCAGAGACCAGTATGCCAAGTCCTTACGCTTTTCAGAGGACATGTAAAGGTGGAGAGATATAGGAAGAGGCGAGCTTTTCAATTCCCTGATTACACACGCGTTAGAGGTAAATGGTTGGAACTTGGCTTTTGATGTTCATTGATATTATAAATGCTAATCTTTTCTATTTTGTTTATAGATGGCCCAAGGCTTGCTGCTAGCCAAAGATGAACATTTTATCCTCCAAAGTGAGTATAACTTTAAGGAGGAAGAGGTCGGTACCATTGTAAGAAGTTGGGGGCAAAAAAATGCACGGTGGAACTTACTGAAGCCCAACTTAAAGAGGCCAAGTCTGAGGTTGAGTCCCATCAAAAGAAGATCTAGGAGCTTGAACATACCCAGGCTCAGCTCACTAAGAGGATGGAGAAGTGAAATTTTGAGTTTGCCGACTTAAAGGAAAAGCTCTAAAAAGAGAAAGAGGCTTGGGGTAATGACTTGAGGACTTATCAAAATATGGTGTCAGGATTCCTCAAGGCATACATATCTAGATGTAAGAGAATTTTGCTTGCTCAATGCCCTGATATGGACTTCTCTGATTTTGACAAGATAACACCGAATGGCTTGGCCAAGTTAGAGCAAGCCACTAGTAAATCTGCCTCTAAGTAACGAAACGGTGGTCTAAGGGTTATTGAAAAGATAGCTGTTGATGAAAGGTCTACTTCCAGGCAACCTAATGATCCTAAAGTTCCCAAGGAGAAATCATATGCTGAAGGTGATTCCTCAGCCACTGATGTTACTGTAATGCTTGAAAATCAATCTTTAGAAAATGTAAACGTCCCTCCTGATGCTGGCGTGGTGCCTCTTGAATCTGAGGCCAATATAAACAGTTAAATTTTTTTTTTGCTAATGTAGAATCACTTGGGAATGAATGAAATGGTGTTTTTTTATTTCATTAGAGCTTATCTTTCTTCTGAGTACAATTTCTTTACTGATAATATTTCCTAAGGCTATCTCAGTTCCAATATCAAGGCAGTTCTTTTCCTTACATATCTTTTATCTTGTACGCACCCTTAGTAGTTTTTTCAATGACTTGATAAGGACCTTCCCAGCTAGGTCTGAGCTTGCCAGTTCCAGAACTGCCTTTACCAATGTCTGCTCTTCTCAATACGAGGTCTTTGACCTTGAATTGTCTTAGTCGGACGTGCTTGTTGTGATATCCGGCCACTCTTTGTCTTTAAGATTTTGAGACTATAAATGCTCGTTCCCTTCTTTCCTCAAGCAAGTCCAAACATATCTAGGCATTAAGATTATTGATGCTTGGATCAAGCTTTCCTAAGACTCAGTAGCTTGATGACCCAATCTTTATAGGTATTACTGCATCCATTTCGTATGTTAGCCTAAAGGGTGTTTCTCCTGTTGAGTTTTTGGGTGGTTTTTCTATATGCCCAAATTACATTATTGAGCTCTTCCACCCAGTTTCCTTTCTTTTCATCCAACCTCTTCTTTAGGCCTTGCATGATGATTCTATTATTAACTTCTGCCTACCCATTTGTCTGAGGTTGAGCTACTAAGTGAATATGAGTTTGATGCCTAAATATGAGCAGAATGTCTTAAACTTCTCATTATCAAACTGCTTCCCATTGTCTATGATCAAAGTATGAGGTATACCAAATTTGCAGATAACCTCTTTATAAAAGAAATGTTGAATCTGAGCTTCAGTGATGGTTGGGACAACCTCCACCTCTATCCACTTAGTGAAGTGATCAATGGCCATAATCAGGAACTTCTTCAGAGATGTTGAGATTGGGAAGGGACCTAAGATATCCATTCCCTAGACAACAAAATGCCATGGACTCCCAATTGGATGTTGAGTGTTAGAAGGCTTGTGTATTAGGCGAGTAAATCGTTGACACTTAGGGCATTTCTGAACCAGCTGGGATGCATCTTTGGACATATTAGGCCAGTAGTAGCCTTGTAATAATGACTTCCAGACCAACAAGTTTTGAGCTTCATGACCCCCACATATTCCCTCATAAATTTCTCTGAGCACGTAATTGCCTTCTTTTGGGGATACACACTTTGACCATGGGTGAGACAAGGATCTTCTGTAAAGTTCACCATTGTACATAGAATAATGTGCAACTTTACTTTTTAATTTCTGAGCCTTTAGTTTATCCTCAGGTAAGATGTCGTGCTTTAGGTATTGTATGATTGGCTTCATCCACTTAGCCACTTCTCGAGTATTCATTACTTCTACTTCCTCAATGCTTGGCTTGGTGAGTTTTTTGATTAACTCAAGTTCTTTGAATACTTAGTTGTCCTCTAATGTTGGTTTGGCCAATAAATCTGCTTTCATGTTCTCATTTGTGGGAATTTGCTGTATTTCCCATTGTCCCCCTTCCTATTCTAACTTCTTTAGAAGCTATTTTTCCTTTTCCACATATATGATCATGGTTGGTTCTTTGACTTGGTATGTTCCTTTCACCTGATTAACCACTAGTTGGGAGTCAAAATATATTTTGAGATGCTCAGCTCAGATCTCTATGGCCAACCTGAGTCCCATAAGTAGTGCTTCATACTCAATTGTATTATTGGTGGCATTGTACTTGATTTGAACTACATATTTGATCTTAACTCTACTTGGTCCAATCATAACAATTCCAGATCCAGACCCTTGTGCTGTGCTCCTAATGCTCCATCTATGTATAGTTTCCATTCCGGGTATGAAAGAGGAACTGCTTCTTCCATGATCATCTCTTGGATAAAGTCTGCCAATGCTTAAGCTTTTATCTACTAGTGAGCCTCTTAACTAATGTCAAACTCGCTCAGTTAAACCGACCATTGGACAAGTCATCCTGAAGCCTTTGGCCGTTGGAGAATTTTCTGCAACGGGAAGTTAGTTATGACCACGATCGAGTGAGCCTGAAAGTACTGCCTGAGCTTTTTGAACGTGTGGACAACCATCATGGCTAGTTTATCTAACTTGGGATATCAGACTTTCGAACCCCTAAGTATCTTATTGATATAATAAATTGGGCTCTGCTGGCCCCCTTCCTCTCGAACCAACACTGAAGCAATGGATTCGTGTTCAATAGAGAGATACAAGTATAAAACTTCATGTAGGATTGGCTTGCTAAGTAATGGAGGTGAGGACATAAACTTCTTGACTTCCTCAAACGCTGCCTGGCACTCGTCATTCCACTCAAATTTCTTAGAAATTTTACAGCTCAGAATAGAGGCAAGCACTTTTTGGCTGAGTATGAGATGAACCTTCCAAGAGTCGCGATTCTTCCATTAAGCTTTTGGAGCTCATTCAGTGTCTTAGGAGCTTTAATGTTCATAATGGCCTCCATCTTCTCCGGGTTTGCCTTTATTCCTCTATGAAAAATCATGAAACCCAAGAACTTCCCTTATTTTACTCTGAAGACACATTTATCTGGGTTAAGCTTGATCTGATATTGATCAAGAATACTGAGGATTTGCTCAAGATCTTTAGTGTGTTGTTCTATTCGCTGGCTCTTAACAATGATGTCATCCACATATACTTCCACATTTTTCCTAATCTGATCTTGGAAGATGTGATTCATCAGTCTCTAATAAGTTGCCTTAGTATTTTTTAGCCTAAAGGGCATGACTTTGTAATAATAAAGGCCCTCATAAGTGATGAAGGATATTTTCTCTTGGCCTTCCTCTTTCATTGGAATCTGGTGGTACCCTTCGGCGTCATCAATGAAACTATATAAACTATGCAGGTGGTTGAATCTACCAACTGATAAATTATTGGCAGCAGGAAGCTATCTTTAGGGCAAACTTTATTGAGGTCTATGTAATCAACACACATTATGTACTTCCTATTAGCCTTTTTAACTTGTACTATATTGGCTATCCATTCCGGGTGTGTGACTGCCCTTATGAATCTAGCATCTAACAACTTTCATGTTTATTCAGTTATCACTTTCTATCTCTCATACATAAATCTCCTCTTCTTTTGAATTATAGGTTTTACTCTTGGGTTGATGTTTAGGTTGTGTGACATAATCTAAGGATTTGCCCCCACTATTTTAGATGCTTTTGAGGCAAAGCTATTTAAGTGTTTGTTAAGAACTTCACTGATGCTCTTTCTGATGTCTTCCTTAAGCTCGCCTCCAATTCTGACTATTTTTTCTTTATCTATTTACAGTGTCTGGACTTGCTCAGCTGGTTCTGGATTGGCACCCTATTTTTCTGTCTCTAAAGATGCTAGGGGAAATGCTTCGAGTTAAGGCTTGACAGCTAATTGGTAACACTATTTTGCTATGGACTAATCTCTGAGTATTGTTATGACTTGGTCTTCTAGAGGGATCTTCATGGTCAATTGCCTAATGCTGGTGGCCACATCAATCTTGTACAAAATAGGTCTTCCGATGATACCATTATAAGTGAGTGGAAGGTCTACGATGTTGAACAAAGATCTAACTACTTTTATATCTCTGGTTTCTCAGTCTCCAAATTCTACTACCAGTTCTACCACCCCCATAGGTTGGGTTGTCCCACCATAAAAACTAGTGATGAGATTCTTAATAGTTTTAAGATCGGTGACTGAGCCTCTCATAGCTTTGTAGGCATTACATGAAAGTGCATTAACAGCGCTTCCATCATCCACCAAAAGCCTTTTCATAAGATAATTCTGGATGTAGGAACTTACGACTAAGGCATCATTATGAGGGTGCTGAGCATGTTCTCCATCTTCTTGTTCGAAGGTGATGATTGAGTTTGGCTTTGACATCTGGCTTTCTTCCCTCCGAGTTCTTTTTAACCTTTTCTCATTTGGTATTTCCCCTCCAACTATCATATTAATGACTCCAGCTACTTCATTATGAACTTTCTTTTGATATGACTTATCTTGATCATCTGAGTCTCGATCCCTTCATACATTGTTTGTGAACCTGCTTAGCTTTCCATGTTTTATTAATAGCTCAGTAGCCCATTTAAGTTCTTGGCATGCATCAGTGTCATGCCCATAATCTGGATGATACTGACAATAGTAGCTCTTATCCGGTGTTCCCCTTTTGGAAGGACTTAGTCTTTTGGCCGGAGTTACTCCAACTCCATTCTACCTGATCCATATAAGGATCACTGACCTTAAAGCATTCAAAGGCATATAACTTTCGGTTCTCTTTTAAACCCTTCAGTTGGATTTCTGAAGTTCAAGCATTGAACTCTAGGCCTTCTAAATTCTGACTTTTCCTCTCTTTTGAATGGCACTCTGTTGTTATCCCAACGCATTCTTCTATCTTCATCCAGTTTTATTAATTTCATTACTATAGAAATTACCTCAGAGAAAGTGGTAGGCTCTTTGGTCATGATCTTATCTTTGAGTTTCCCTAGCTGCGTTCCGTTTTTCATTGCTTCTATGGCCACTTCTTCACTCAAGTTCTAGATTTGCATAGCAACTTTGTTGAATTTGTCTAAATAGCTTCTTAGTGACGCTGTGGCCTCCTGTTTGCACATTCGGAGATCATTTATATTCTTTACAGGTGGAACATTGGTGATGAACTGAGTTTTGAACTTCTCCACCAGTTCTTCAAAAGACGAAACACAATTCTTAGGGAGTTGATGAAACCATCTTTGAGCTGTATTGGTGAGCATGCTTGGGAAGACTCGGCACAGGATGCCATCATTCACATTCTGGAGCATCATTTTAGTTTGGAATGAAGAGACATGGATGATTGGATCTCCTGTTCCATCGTATCGGTCCAGTTGTGGTAATTTGAATTTGGACGGAATCTCAGTTTTGGCTATTCTGCTCACATAGGGCGTTGTCCCTTCTAGGACACACTCGTCTTCCTTTCTCAGTCCCGTCCGAGCTTTATGGATTACTTGTTCTACCTTTTGGGCTATCTTGGAATCATCTAAGATAGGATAACTTGTGTTTGACTCCCCTTCAGGATCTTTATGAGCTTCTTTGTCCCTTCCAGGAGCACTTTGAGTTGCCAGAGTCGATATAATCACATTGTTCTCCGGATTGACCATTCCGAGGTTATTCTCTTGGACCAAGGCATGCAGTTATTGTGGCATGAGGGTCATCTAGGCTTGGATGTTTTGGATTATTGCCTCTTTATCTGCGGGAGGCAGGTTGAGTGTATGGGTTGCTGTGTTTAGGTCTGGTGTGCGTGTGATGGGGGTTCCTGAAAGACTTGGAAAAGGTACAGAAGGAATAGGTCTACTAGTATGATGCAGTGGGACATAGTAAGGAAAGCTCGTGCCTGGGGTTGCCTATCCTTGGGTGACTCCGGAAAAAGGGATTTGAGATAACAGTCCCACATGATGAATAAGAGCCAACGGATCAATGGGCAAGATGGGGGCTGATGGGTTAATGAGAGGAATAGGAGCTGATAGGTTGATGGGAGCGTCTGAGGTTGTTCCTAGTAGATTGATCTGAGTATTGGCAATTGGAGGTGGGCTGGATGCCATATTTGGGGTTGCTTAGCTTGGTAGATTGGTGATAGTTTTGACTTAAGAGTTTCCCATAGACGGCGCCGCTTGATAACTTAATTCCAGAACCTTTGAGTCCTGCGATCAAGCAACCAACAAATGAGCAAGGTGAGATGTGGGGTTTCCCTCACAAACCCTCGATCCGATGCTTAAGTCAGAGGGGATAGAGAGAGAGAATTTAGAGAGAATAGAGAGCTAAGAGAATAGAATGAATAATAAGAGAAGAAGTGAAGAGTATTTATAGAGAGTGCGATGTGCAAACTTAAGAGAAATAGAATTCCTCTTCCTTGCAGGACTTATTCCTATTTGGGAGGTTTCCTTCCTGATCCGAGAGTCTTCTTGATAAGGGACTCCTTTACCTACCCTGATTTGAACTTTATTATTCTACAAGTTACCCTTAATTAGAAATATAATTTATTAATGGAATAGAAATATACCTGAGGTATCAATGCATAAGATATCTGTAAAAGCTCTTCCAAATCTTCTATACCTTACTTGGTAGATTTATGTAGGTTCACTCAAGCTTGCTTGATTTGCCTCTTGGAAAGCATAGAAAAATGCCCTATCTCCATCTTTCTACTTCTTGCAACAAAATGATAAGTTAACGAGCGTGATGATACTTGCGTCACCAGGCCTGAGTCGAATGAATGCTTCTGCAGCTCTACATATATATGAACACAAATATCAAAGTCCATTAGAAGAATATAATCTTACGACCAATAGTATTGAAATTGATACCCATCACTGTCATGGGCATTTGGGATGAAAATTCATCTTACTTTCTATTGGATTTCAATGTTAGTGATTTATGTCATCAAGCTGGCCTCACTACCACAAAGGTAGTGATCATGCAATTTCTAATGTCCCAAAAGGAAATGTTGATGATGATAATTATAATGCACTGTCCAAAGGTGAAGCATCGGATCAGTTCTCAGCCAAATTTGAGGAGAACTGGGATTAAAAATAATTGCTTTTCATTTTACTGGTTTCTTTTCTTGATTCAGAATTCAAATGTAGACTGTTCACGAAATTGGCCAGAAAACTACTATACTAATATATTTGAAAATGAGATGATTTTTAGATTTTTTTTTACCTTTGAGTTTCACTTGACCAAATTATTGCATGAAATAAAATGAAAAAGAAAAACTTATTGAAAGGAGTGTAGAAAAAAAAAACTCACTCTCAATATTGTCAATTCTCTATTAAAAATCCAACTATTTAATTTATTATATTTGATGTTAGATTAATCCTAATCCTGGATGAGGTATGTACATGTATGCATGTATCATCTATAAATAGAGCCATGCACTCACAAAGCCTTCATTCAATTTCCCTTTAGTTTACAAGTACCATCTACTCCATACTCTCCAAGTCTCTAGCTAGCAATGGCCAACTGCAAAATTTTTCCATCTTTTCTTCTTTGCTATGTTATTCTTGTTGTTTTCTCTTCTCATGCATCTAATGCTCAACTTCTCAAGAGTTGTAATTTTGATGCAATATACCAACTTGGTGATTCAATATCTGACACCGGTAATCTGATCCAACAACTACCCTCTGCTTTTTTTGGTAGATTGCCTTATGGGCAAGATTTCTTTAATAAATCTACCGGCAGATGCTCCAATGGGTTGCTCATGATTGACTATATTGCACTGTCAGCTGGTGTCCCCTTGCTTGATCCTTACTTGAATCCCAGTGCAACCCATAAAGGTGGAGTCAACTTTGCAGTGGCTGGCGCCACTGCCTTGCCTGTTGATGTTTTAGCTCGAAGGGGGATCTTTGCTTCTTTTAACATCACTTCTCTTACCACGCAACTCCATTGGATGTCCAGCTATTTCAAAGATAACGGTTTTGAGAAACTTAACAAGTCCCTCTTCATGGTTGGGGAGATTGGAGTCAATGACTACAACTATGCTTTGCTTCGAGACAAGACCGTTGATGAAGTCAAGTCCATGGTCCCAGAAGTGGTCCAAGCTATCAAGGATGCTGTTATTGAAGTCATTGGTTATGGTGCTACCCAAGTGGTCGTCCCTGGAAATTTCCCAATGGGTTGCACACCAATATATCTTACACGATTCCAGACCAATGATTCTACCGCATACGACGAATTCCATTGCTTGAAGGGACTAAACGACTTCGCAACTTATCACAACGAACACCTCCAACAAGCCATTAAAGAACTGCAAAAGGGGCATGTGAATGTGAGCATAGTATATGGAGACTACTACAGTGCTTACAAGTTGATATTGCAGAACGCTTCTAAGCTAAGATTTGATGAGAAATCGTTGCTAAAAGCTTGCTGCGGGAATGGGGGTGATTATGACTTCAGTCTTGCAAGAATGTGTGGAGCTTCTGGAGTACCAGTGTGTCCTAAACCCCAAGAACGCATGAGCTGGGACGGAATTCATCCCACACAGAAGACCTATTTTTACATGGCGATATGGCTGATTCGTGACATCTTTCGGAAGCTTCAATGCCAAGCATAGATTAATTATATTTCACCAAGTTTTTAATATAATTTACGATAGTATGAGTAGAAAGTTAGATTTATTGTCTGGAGGGCTTGTTTGGTTTATACTTTGAAATCAAAACGAAGAGAAATCGAAAATGAAATAACAATTTTTACAAAGTAATTTGATTTATTATATTATTAAAATCGAAATTAGAATCAATATTATTTATTTATAGAAATATTTTCATAATTATATTTATTTACTAAATATTAACTTTACGATTTATTTTAAAATTATTTATCAATATTTACTAAAATATTATTATAGTTTTAAAATTATTATAAAATTATTTACTATTTTAATAAATACTTTTATGAAAATATTTGAATAATTATTTCTACTAATTTATATTTTTATTTTATTGCTGCAAAAAATATATTTTATTTCGTGAATTTTAATTTTAAAGTATTAGCACCACAATTTTTTTAATTAATTAATTAATGGAAAAGACAAATGACTGAAATGTTGATCAATTGTATAATAAGAATATTATTTTTTAAAAAATCAAATAAAACTTAATTTATAAATTAATGGTCGAAGTCGTTTTAAACCATTATCTCATTTGCAGGCTAGAACTTTCCTCATTAGTCCTTTTGATCATTAGCATAGTATGAGCAGAGAGTTAAATTAATTTATTTTTGAGAGTGTATTCCAATGATTTTTTT
>CATIWM010678443.1:0-19547 GCA_949671775.1 Mallotus repandus
CATTAGCCAAAAGCGTGCTTAACTCCATTTTGATTTGCATATTAGTCCTAGCTTATACACACTTAAATAAACATGTTAAATGCTCAAAATTAAGATTGTTAAGATCAAAATCAAGATTGATTATTGCTAAGGTCAACAACACTAAATCTGAAGAAAAGCCATTTGCACATCATACCTAAATTAAATATTGTCTTCATGAGGTACGTATATAGGCGGCAAGATTAAGCGTGCGCCCAAATGTTTGGTGACCACGACACTATGCAAGCTCAAGGCCTGCTAGAAAATACAAAATGGGTTTTTTACCTATATTGGAGATGGAGTCGCCACCCGGATGAAAGCCGGGACACAGTATACAACAACTGGATTCCACGAAGGTTCCCTGAAGTCGTTATCAGAGATAGGGTTTGGAAATATGGTATGAGCTTTTGAATGCCCACCCAACTTTGCGGTTGGCCTCTATTCGTGTTTTATAGTTTATTATCCATGATTATTAAGTTATTTCCTTATTATCATTGAATTACACTTATTTTTAGTTTCTTATTTTATAGAATTTGCACATTAATCCTTTTTTTGGCATGCTTATTACCCGACACTTAATCAAATAGTAATAATAAAGTACAATCATGCATTCCAACTAAATGGGGGGACGAATTAAGGATTACAACATTTTGCTCAAAGTAAAAGGAAAATAAACCAAAAATAAACCGAAAATAAACTACGAATGAACTATAAATAGATCCTCTCAAGAACTAAATAAGGAGATGAACTCCTAAAGATAAAAAAATCACCCTAAGATTCTTGCAGAACCGGAAGAGTTAAACTTTCCTCAAATACAAGATCAATCAAACGGGGGAAAAGTTCAACTTGTTAGCCTCACATACGATAAACATGAAGATTTAAGCAAATATAAATAAATATTCGATTAAACATAGTATATGGACTAATTATGTGCAATATCGAAACATGAAGCACAAAAAACACATAAAACATGCGAATCATATAAAAAAAACACAGTATAGAAAGGCAGAATCAGGCAAAGCTTTGATCGGGAGGCTATCACCTCTTCAAAGAGGCATTGCCTCCTAATCAAGAGGCGATCCAGGATTGTTGCATAACAAAGAGGCGATGCCTCTATGAAGAGATGTCGGCTCATCAACAGGGCACAACAAATTACATATTTCTTAAAACTTAAGCAATATTATAAATAAGTCTAAATGAGCAAAGCTCTATACAAACACACAAAATATACAATCTATACTCAATACTTCATGCAATCATACCCTCAAATGATTATAAACTCAATGACAAGTAATGAAAATCAAGAAATGAAACTTTAAATAAAATGAAAAGCTTTAAAACTTAGAAATAGAAGCTCTCACTGATTGAAGCACATTTGGGATCTCCTAACTAAACCCTCAGAGATTGGTGTGATGATCCAGATCTTCTTGAATGCAAGGATTCCTTCTTACTTCTCAAGAAAAGTGATTTTTAAGCTTAGAACTCTCTTTCTTCTTCTCTTCTTTCTCCTTTCTTTTTTTCTCTAGTTTTCTCTATAAAAAATGTCCCTCCCTCTTTCTTTAGAACCTCCTCCCTTGTAAAAACCACTCCCCTTCCCTATAAGCCCCCTTCTCTCTTACCTTTCCCATTTCCCAATGCAAGACAAGACCTCTCCCCTTCTTTTCTCCCCATGCAAACCCCTTTTTAGCCACCCCCTCTGCCTCAAAAATCAACCATACATGCTCAAAATTCAAAGAGGTAAGGTGTGGAGCCCACCCACTTATTATCAAGGTCAAGTCTCATTTAATGTAGGTCACATGTGGGCAATATAGAGGCGGCGCCTTTTTAAAATCAGAGGCTATAGAGGCGATGCCTCTTTGAAGAGGCAATCGCCTCTTTGGCCCTGACAGATGAGGCCTGGGCCTCTTGGGCCTAAAAGGCATGGGCTTCATAGTCTTGGGTTTGGATTTGGGGTCCTAGAGTTTAGTTTTAAGTGCTTTGAGCTAGGCTTTAGGGTTTTTGGGTTTGGATTTGGCGTTTTGGGCTTGAATTTGGAGTTTTGGCCCTTCAAGTCCATTCTAGAGGAGTTTCGGGCTTCTCTTGCATTTAAAATCCCGTACTTTCTTATCATTGGGACTTTCATTGCGGGCCCCAAACCGAGGGTGCCTACAATGTATTTTAATCTCTTTAAAATCCTCTTGATCCTATTAAAAATACAACAATTAATAATATAATTTTTTTTATAAATATAACAATATAAAACTACAATAAAAATTATTGAAAACATATATATATATATATATATATATATAACAACAAAAACTAACAAAAATTACTTAAAAATAGCATTTGCCCTATTTGTTTTATATTAATTCTCTACTTAACAATAAGTAATTTGAAGCTTCATTTTTTTAACATAAAATAACTTGCCTATGGAAGATTAGATCAATATTTGAGAAATTAAATCACTCTGTTGTAACAATAAAATCTAGTAGAGTTTTTTTTTTTCTTTGGGGGGCATTTGAAATGCATCAGCAAAAAAAAAATTCCACTTCAATGAACAAGAGCATAGGAACAGTTTGAACTTTCTGAGGATCGTACATTTTTTCCTTAAGATCTTTATTTTAAAAAAAAAACTATACTGGGAAAAAAAAGAAAAGAAAGTTGCATTAACCAGGGTCCAAGACTGGAGATCGTAAATATTCAAGAAAGTTCTTGGATTGTTCATGCATTTTACTTTACTAAATCAAATATTCAAGAAAGGGAGCGCACGAACCTGACAATTGGAGGATGTAGAGAAGAGGTTAAATGAATATGTCAATCTGTTAATAGGTCCAATGTTGACTGCTAAATCACTCATGCAAAGTGTGACGAGCAGATGAGTAGGGGGAGCAGTCGCCGAAAGTTGGCAGTGGGTAGGGGAGCAGTCGGCAGAAGGTGGCAGTGGCAGCTAGGGCGAGATGTATGACCAGGTGCGGGATGAAAACAATTTTGGATAGGGAGTGGCAGTACCAGAGTAAAAGGGGGGATGTGTAAAATAAAGAAATTATTAGGTTAAAGGTTGTGTGTTTTTTTTTTGGTGTTTTTGATATCAAAACTATACAATTTTGATATGAAACTACGTAATTTTGAGGTTATACAATTAAATTACTTTAGATTATATATTATTTAATTTTAATTTTAACTAATATTATATCTTTTTAATTAGTCAAATATGATATTTATTTGTTTAATTGTTAAATTAAAAGCAAAAATTATTATAAATATTGATACTAATTTAAAATACAAATATTTACAAATATAATTGTACAATTTACATTGTGATTAGATAATTGGAAACTACATGATTGTGTAGTTAGATATTAAATTATTTTATTACTTTAAATATATGTAGTTTATATTGTGATTATATAAATATACTCATATCACTATCACTTAAAAATATGAATATTACTTAACTTTATATTTAGGTAAGAAATTTATTATCTATTGATTTAGAGTTAAGCAACGTCATTTAATTATATTATAATTTTAACTATATGTAGTTTATATTATAATTAGATAATAGTAATTTATAATTTGAATTATATCTATCTAATAATAATATAAATTATACTTAACGTTATTACTCATACTATCACTAAATTTATTTGCTTAATTGAAAGTTATTTGTATTTTTAAATTTTGATATCAAAAGATTCAAAACTACGTAGTTTTGACATGAAACATGTAGTTTTGAGGTGTTAATATATTATTATATATTATTTAATATTAATTTTAATTATCTGTTGATTAGATATTATATTTTTTTATTTATGGTTAAATGTACAATTATGTAATTTAGTTGTCAAACTATCATCAATTTTATAGCTACTCATTTAATTATATTATAAGCTTAACAACACGTAGTTTATATTATGATTAGATAGATAATTTAAATTATGTCTATCTTATAATAATATAAATTATACTTAATATTATTACCCATACTATCACTATTACTAAATTTATTTGCTTAATTGAAGGTTATTTGTGTTTTTAAGTTTTGACATCAAAAGATTCAAAACTACGTAGTTTTGATATGAAACATGTGGTTTTGAGGTGTTAGTATATTATTTTATATTATTTAATATTAATTTTAATTATATATTGATTAGATATTATGTTATTTTATTTATAGTTAAATGAATAATTATGTAATTTAGATGTTAAACTATCATCAATTTTGTAGCTAGACATTTAATTATATTATAAACTTAACAACAGGTAGTTTATATTATGATTAGATAGATAGTTTGAATTATGTCTATCTAATAATAATATAAATTATACTTAATAATTTAACTCATACTATCACTAGCACTTTGAAGTTTGAAATATGAATACCACTTAATTTCTATTTATCTAAAGACAGAAAAATTCTACCATTACTTTATTTTTTATTTGTTTTGTGTATACTTTGTTATTATTACCGTAGGATTAAAGTATGGTAAATTATCTAAAGGTTATTATTAACAAAATAAATCTTACTTCGTAAAAAACAAAGTAATGATAGACTACACCTCTAAGATATTTATTATTTGTTGGTTATATATTATGTTATTTTATTTAGAGTTAAATGCAAAATCATATAGTTTATAAGTTATACTACATTATGTAATTTTATAATTAGATATTTAATTATTTTATAATCTTTAAAATACATATTTTATATTATAATTAGGAAATTATAATTTACAATTTAAATTATATCTATCTAATAATAATATAAATTAATATATATACATACGAGCCTGGTCACGAGGCAGTTTGCAAATTTGGTTCACGAGACCGTTCACGAACCTAATCACAAGCCTGTTCACGAGTTGTTTGCAAATCTATTTACGAGCCTGTTCGCTAATCTCTTAACGAGACTGTTTGCGAGCTTAAACGAGCCGAACACTAAGATATTTGGGCTCGACTCGTTTATCTTATGAGCTTTAAAATTTTATTTGAGTTCGGCTCATTTAACTTAACGAACGAGCTAGAACGAACTTTTACTGAGCCGAGCTTCGAGTAGCTCGCGAGTAGCTCGCGAGTAGCTCTGCTCGTTTTTAATTGAAGGCGGTGGGGTGGGGATGGGTACCTAAGGAAAGCTTCCCGTCCATCTTCTCATGCAGCCGAATTGGAGAATCCAATCCAATTGAATTTGGAAGTCCATGGAATTAGAAGGCCTCTTCAATTTGGTAGCCCATAGGCCGTTCAAATGAATTGCTGCATTGGATATGTTTCCAACCCAACCATTCACATCAGCACTTCTTTTCTCGTTCTTGTTCTAAGTCATGTTGAGCTAATAATAGGGGGGCTGATGATGGTGGACTAACGACCTTTATTCAATTCAATACGCATGGAATAGGATTACATTTGGACTTCACTTATAAGCCAATCATAGAAAATTCGGTGATTGATTGATTCTTTTCGTGCCAAGTACCCTAAAACACAATTAATTGCTTAATTACTGGAATATTAATATTAATTACGGTGGTGATCATTTTGTATGGTTCTTCTGTTCTAAGATTACATTATAATATATCCTCGGAGCCTTTTATGAGCAAAATAAGACTCTCTGGGTTTGACGTTAATTGTATGCTTATGCTAGTTGACTAATATTGATAGCTGCACCTGGATTGGAGGAAGGAAAGTGGTGGAGCCATGCAAAGAGAGATTATCAAGTTTTGTGATCTGAGAGTGACTTGCCACTTGGTCTTCTCTACTTGGAGGGGCCATGCAGCTCCAACTTGTACATAACATCTTGAAATCAAAGAGGATACGATACATACATTAACATAATACCATATATGTTTTTTTAATAATGTAGGTAACGTGTTCCTTCCTATGAATAGATTAAGTAATAATAATAAAAAAAAAGTGTCAATGTTTATAACATGAGAATAGGATTTCAACTTCCGTATCTTTTGTGGAGAAAATTAATTATTTTAACCAGTTAAAAATAATAATAATAATAATAATGTAGAAAATTAGAGAAATTCACCTGTCAAATATTAAATTCATAATCCCAATTTAACCGTTCACACTTTTAATTTAGCTGGCATAACACAACATTATAGTTAAAAAAGATCGGATGGGACATACAATTACAAGATATTAATGATCATACGTTTGGATGAAATTGGAAAAAGCTCAGTCTATCTATCTTCTCATGAAAGACCTTTATGCAACGCAACTGTGGCCATTTAGCATTAATGATGCGCAAAAGAAACCGAGGAGCAGAGGGGAAAAAAAATGAAAAAGAAAAAGAAAGAAGAAAGTTGTTAACTTTTGAATGCAGCGATCACGGGACGTCCCTGAAATCTCTGCTTTGAATTCATCTTTCTACTGTTAGAGTTGAGACTCATCTCCTCCTCTTCTTCTTCTTCTTGCAAAGAAAGAGCCGTGAAAAATCTCTTCCCTTTTCTTTTCTTTTTTTCTTCTCTTCTCTTATCTCGTATGCAGCCAAACCAAACCAAGCCCATCATCCACATTCATGAAGAAAGTTTTCTTTTTTCTTTGCCACCATGAATCATGAAGAATAACTTAATTTGCATGTAAATTGATGTTTCTTTGTTTTCTGCTTTTTCTTTTTCTTTTTCTTAAAGATAAAACCTTCACCATGGAAGCTTCTCCTTTGACTCTCTGTTTGCTTTGTCTCTCAAGAATAACAGTTCGCTATGCTTTGTTTGGCCCTGTGACTAATTTCGTCTCCTTTTCTTTTCGATTCAATTCATGAAAACCCATCTTCCCTTGAACCCATGTTTTTGAATCAGTTCATGCACTTTCTCAAATCAATTCACACATTCAGGAGGAAAACTATAACTCCTTTTGATTGTTTGTTTTGACACCCGCAAACTAAATTATAACCAACTATCTTATCTTTTCTGCACATACAATAATAATAACAATAATAAAACAACAGCCCCCAGTTCACATCAGGAACCGCTTCAAATGGCGGGTTCATGTTTCCATGCATTTCGCCTTCGAAGATCGAAAAGCAAACCATTCACAATCCCTTCCTCATCCAAAACCCAGTTGAATTCGGACATGGAAAACATGGAGAAGAGAAGATTCGATAGCTTAGAATCATGGTCGATGATACTGGAGTCTGAGAATGTGGAGGCCTGGGAGGTTTCAAAGGAGGACCAAGAGGAGTGGACCGCTGACCTTTCCCAGCTATTTATAGGCAACAAGTTTGCCTCTGGTGCCCACAGCAGGATTTATCGTGGAATTTATAAGCAGAGAGCTGTTGCTGTCAAAATGGTCAGAATTCCTAACCAAAATGAGGAGACTCGAACTGTGCTCGAGCAGCAATTTAAATCTGAAGTTGCTTTACTTTCGCGTCTCTTTCATCCCAATATAGTGCAGGTAACATCTTATACTGCAATCTAATTTTTAATAGACTCCTCTTCTTTTTTTTTTTTTAGATATGTTTACTCTATTATGCAAATTTACTTAATGACAGTACATGCAGGGATGAACATAGCACAATCAATAGCGATTACCATTTTATAGTCTATGAATGAATCATTGGTTGTTGAAAACTTCTATTGCATGCACCTTTTTCCTTTAATAGATGGCTTAAGATTTGGCTTTTCTGTCAAGAACTCTCTCTCAGTTTCAAAATTTACCCAAATTCTAGTGTCTATATATTACATAGGCATTAAGCATCTTTGAGCGCGTTGGCTGTAATGTCATCCTAGGTTGACTTTGGAAACACCTCAGTTTTGCATGGTAGCAACTTGTTAACGCCTTTGCTTTAAGCACTTGTGGTCATCCACAATTTCATCATTCACCATGCTGACCTTGTTTATGCACAATGCCAAAATGGTCTGTTAAATAGCTACCTAGACATAGCATGACCGATAAATTATTGTAATACATAATTTTTACGGATGACTTATCAAAATTGGAATTTCTCATTGCTAGATGGTAAACCATCTCCTTTACAGTTCATTGCAGCTTGTCAAAGGCCACCTGTGTACTGTATCATCACAGAATACATGTCACAAGGAACTTTGAGGATGTATCTCAACAAGAAAGAGCCATATTCTCTGTCAACAGAAACAATACTGAGGTTAGCACTTGATATATCACGAGGAATGGAGTATCTTCATTCACAAGGGGTGATCCATAGAGATCTCAAATCAAATAATTTGCTTCTGAATGATGAAATGAGAGTTAAGGTTGCAGATTTTGGCACATCATGTCTAGAAACACAATGCCAAGAAACCAAAGGAAACAAGGGAACTTACCGCTGGATGGCGCCTGAGATGATCAAGGAAAAACCCTATACTCGAAAAGTTGATGTGTATAGTTTTGGCATTGTGTTATGGGAGCTCACAACAGCTTTGCTTCCCTTTCAAGGAATGACCCCTGTTCAAGCTGCATTCGCTGTGGCTGAGAAGGTCAGATATTTGTCCTTTCATACAAAGTTCTTTCATTATCATTGTAATCATTCATTGATTTCTTAAACTGTGGCGTGGCATGGCATGCTATACTTCTTTTGAATGTTCGATGCTGGCATCTATAAGCAGAAATCAGGCCTTCCCTTATGTATGACATCCTATTCATGTGTTTCTGTTGACTGGCTACTTTTTTTGTGCTAATGCTAAGGGTTTCACATAAGTCATGATTGTGAAATGGGGAAAAATGATGAAAGTTATGATGCCTTCAGATGTAATCTCCTACTAAATAGTTCCATGTTTTGGTTTAGATAGGATAAGAGAATTAAATAAATTAAGCCATGGAACTTCACAATCAAATATTAAAATGATTATTTTGTTTGTACCCTAAAAACGAATGAATAGCAGAGTGTGGACATTCATTTCTTGCAGTGTTATCGCTACTGAAAATTAGAAAGTATTCCAGTTGGAGAAGTCACTTTGCAATGCTGTCTGTCTGTCATTCACATCCTCCGAACATAGATCTTCATAGTCATAATAGCTGAATTCAGATAATTCAGTCAAACTATTGTTATTCTCTTTTCCAAATGTTAGTGACCTTGAAGTTCTATCTTCTTTTATTTTTATCTGTAGATTCAGAAAAGATGCTTGTCATTTGATTTTCTTTTTCTTTCTAAAGCTCCTAAGGTTCAAGTCAACCTCTCGTATCAATCTCAGAACTTGGTGCATTTTTATACTAATATTTTGCTCATAAGGATTCATCAAATGGGCACATCAAACTGCTCATAAAGATTCATCAAATGGGCACATCAAACTATCTACTGTAGTACCAAAACTTAGAATAAAGGATGTTATGCATTTTAATGTTTGTTGAGCTAAATTTTTTATTGATTTATCTAGTAGATGTTAAGGGTATTTAGGGCATCACTAACGATTGCCCAGTGCATAACATTAGGCCCTATCAACCTCTCATGATACAGTAGCAATTAGAAGTCATTGTCAATGTTAGCTAGAGCTAAATAAAGAATATTATTTTGGTTTTTATATTGGAGAAGGATCAGAAAGTCTTATCTTCTAACGAAATCTCATTTTTGCATAAGTGAGAATGAGGCCATTTTTCCACAATGGGAGAACGTTAAAATGTATCTGTCATTAGAGAGTATTAGGTTGGATTTAACTTTTTAAGGATAAGAAACAAGCTCACCTTGCCAATTTTGACCAAAAAAGCAACACTTGCCAAAAGTTGGTCTAGACTTGCCTGTTCATTTGATGATGATTGCTGTCTAGCTTGTGTGGATTTGATAAACCAAAGCAAGGGCTACTATAAGTGGAGACTATAAGGAGCTTTGCCATTAGTAGTCTCCACAATCCATTTCTTATTAAACGTGAATAGATTGATGCTTTTATTTCCTAATATTATTCCAAGAATATGGACATTTAACATGTTAACTCTTGAATTATAGCCTCCTCTTAATTCCTTTTTGCAATTGGTTGCCATTATTCTTGCAAACTTAGATGGTTCTTTTTTTCGTTTTGCTATATATTCCATCTGCCTCTAAATAATGGATCAGTTACTTGCAAGAATAAGTTTTATAGGGATCAATTAAACATTTAGATTGAGATAACACAATGGCTATACATATAGAAGGCATGCGTTGCTTTTATACATTAATACATACATACACAACTACGCTAGCCATAATTTTTTGGAGATCTTACTTTAGCAGTAACTCAAACCAATATTAAATAGGGAATGATAGGCAGCCAATTATCTATGAAATTTGCAGCAGCAGAAAGGCATGGGAAAAGAATTTGAGATGCATATTCTAAATAGCGAAAAATGAAGATATATTGTATGTGGGGCATCCAAGTTTGTTATAATTCCCATGTTTCCATTTGACAGTCGCCTTTTTGTTACTAACTATCCCTTGAAGGTGTAGTGAGCCATGAACTATAATTTCTTGCCTAGTACTTTTGAGAGCAATAGGGAATGCCTTGCTGTTAGATTTATCATATACTAATTCTCTTATGTGGCAGAATGAGCGACCTCCATTGCCAGCTAGTTGTCAGCCTGCACTTGCACAATTGATAAAGCGTTGCTGGGCAGCAAACCCATCGAAGCGACCAGACTTCAGTTACATTGTTTCTGCTTTGGAGAGGTATGATGAATGCGTCAAAGAGGGCCTTCCTCTTACTTCACACCCAGGGCTTGTGAACCGAAATGTCATCCTTGAACGTTTGAAAGGCTGTGTATCGATGAGCTCATCTATACCTGTACATGCATAGTTTCATTGCAAGGTATTGTCATCTCTTAGTTCTTAAAGGTGATTAACTTGTAAATGATGTTCTTTCAATTGTCCAAGGTCGTGGTCTACTGGTGGCATATCAATGAGGTCTACAACTCATAGTTTAGGATTTGCCATTTGATAGATGCTCACTTTGGATTAACAGATCATAATTGTTTAATTTTTAGTAAGAAATAGAATGAATGTGAAATTACTGAGAAGGGAATGAAAAGGGTGCTGTGGTGATATTTTATGTGATAGTGTGGTTTAAAGTCTTAAGCAGCTGCTATCAAGTGGTGTATGCAAGTTGTGCTGGTATATTGTATACCATTATCCTTGCAAACTGGAAAACTATAGATTAGATTCTTGAAACCAGCTATGGCAATGTATAAAACCAAGGATGATGTTATAATTATATTATAATTTGATACATCATTTCTTTTTCAAAACAAAAATATTTGTGAATTGTTTCGATATTCCGCACTAATTAAGCACAAGTTGTACAAGAATGTTTGCACTCTTACCAGTGAAATATCGGGCAGGTTGGATGTATGTCCGATCCTTCATTAATTTCTGGACGTGCATATCCAATGTCTTGGCTAGTAGCGCTTTCGGCCATCTAATGAAAGAAGTAAAAGAACCCATCATAGATATATTTCTTGTAGATTTGATTTAGTGGAAATCAAGTATCAAAACTGAGAGAGGGATAAAGTTGAATCCATTTGCTGAACTTGCAGACCCATATTGTATTGTTTCCCTATGGCTGTGTAGTGTAGTGTAGTGTAGTAAATGAGGCATGTGCATTTTTGCGTGGTAGTCATTTTTACATTACATAATCTAGTTTCTAAAGTCTAAAGATTAAAGAACCCTCACCTACCGCTGCTCAAATGACATTGAGAAACTCAGAAGAAGAAGAAAACAGAATCAAAAGAAGAGAGGCTAGCTGCCGCTGCTATAATGCTAGGTTACTGGTTAATTTTTCTTTAAGCATTAGTACAAGTGGTTTAATTTGCCTCATTTAAGGGGTAAAGGATCGAACCCTATTATGGACATCCTCGATTTGACGCCCACAATGAAAGCCCAGTGATGAGGTAATATGAATTTCGAATGCAAGAGAAATCCGAAAACTTCTCTAAAATAAACTCGAAAATCCAATGCCAAACCTAGGCCCACAAAAGCTTAAGCCAAACAATTGAAGTTCTTAATCCAAAATCTTTAAGTCCATTGGCCCTTGGCCCAAGCCCAGACCTGAGCCGAAGAGACGATCGCCTCTGAAGAGGTGACGCCTCTTCGATCTAGGCCCAAAGAGACGACGCCTCATTAAAGAGGTGACGTTTTTTTGTGACCGACCTACTTTGCATTAAATGCATTTTTTGGTTTCATTACCCCAAAAGCGGATCCAAATATCTTTGGCTTGCGGATTTGTGCAGGAAGATATGACTTTCATGGCAAAAATGAGGTGGAAAAGATAGGAGAATTATGGAAAATCATTACTTTTTGTCCTAACTTTGTTTTTTGGGGAATTGGGAAGAAAGAGAGGAGAGAACTTAAATAGAGGCTTTGGGAAGCTGGAAATAGAGGAGGAGAGACTGAAAAATACAACAAGGAAATAGAGGAGAAAAGAAAAGAGGGAGTTTGAAGAAAAGGAAGAAGAAGGAGAAGAAAAACAAGTTTTGGGAAAAGAGAGTTCATTTTTCTTGAAGAATAAGAAAGTTCTCTAATCAACAAACCAAACTCTGAGGGCTCAGTTAGGAGCATCAAACGTGGTTCATTCAGTAAGAATTGTTATTTTTAATTTTTGAATTCTTGTCTTTTTATAGAAACTTTGTTTCTTGACTTTAATAACTTGTTGTTGAGTTTTGATCCATTGAATGTTATATGGAAGGCATGATTGCGTGAAATATTGAAGTATTAGGGGTAAATTTATGTTTACTTTGCATCTAATTCGACTTACTTAGGATTCAAGCAACATGTAAGTTGCTGCGTTCTTGGTGAAGAGATAATGTCTTTTCAAAGAGACGTCACTCCTTTGTAAAGAGGCAACGCTTCTTTGAAGAGGCGGTTGCCTCCCAACTAGAGTCCTGCACAAGTCTGCTTTGTTTTGGTATCATTTTGGTTTACTTTCAATTTTTGATACGTTTCTGCTGTTTTATGTCTTCAATATTGCACGAGATTGCATGATATCGAATGCGTTTAAAGTAATCGATTCATGTATAAATGAATATCAACACATGTTTTATGCAAATTGAATTCAATTTCTTTTGTAAATGAAATTGTTATTTCAAGATGAAACTAATAATTGTTTGTTGCAGGGATTTTAGGGTAATTTTTAATCATTAAATATTTACTCCCTTAATTAGTTCTTGAGAGAATTTCTTGATAATTTAATTATTGATTTATTATTAGTTTACTTTTGGTTTGTTTGTAGTTTATTTTATGTTTATTTGAAGTAAAATGTTGTAATCCCTAATCCCTTCCCCATTTATTTGACATGTCTTTGTGTAATTTATTACTTGATTGAATGTTTGGGTTATAAGCATGAAATAGGACTAATGTGCAAAGATAGATCGAAATGTAAAATTGGAAATGTTTGCAATCCACATGATAATAAGGAAATAATTTAATAATCAAGAAGTAATAAAATACAAAACACAAACGAAGGCCAATCGCAAGGTTGGGTGGGCATTCCAAAAGTCCATACCCAGTTTCCAAACCCGATCTCTTATGACTGCTTCTGGGAACCTCCATGGAATCCAGTTACTGTATAGTGTGTCCCAACTTTCATCTGGGTGGCGACTCCATCTCCATTTTGGGCCACAAGCCTATTTTGTATTTCCTAGCAAGCCTTGAGCTTGTACAATGCTGCGGTCGCCAAATACTTGGGTGCGAGCTATACCTCGCCGCCTACAGTGGTGACTCCACTAGGGATAGAGAAACTGATTCCTATGTTTTGTAATTTGTCATCTTTGATTATTTCCTTATTTCCTTTGCATTTCTTGCATTCACTACACATTTCCACACAATGAACACAACAGTCCCAAATAACCCGACAATAGTCTTTGCCTCGCTGCCTGCGTTTCACTCAAACCTGGTGGTGGAGTATTCGATTATTGTCACTCATGGCACGTACTTATCCATGTCGCACAGACCCTTGAGTGGGGAGACGTAATGGATGTATATTGCTGTGGGAGCCATAGCTTTTTACCCTTGACTCAACTCATATAATGACCTAGCAACTTCCACTAAGATTTTTCCAAGTGTGTGTGATTTATACCATTTAGTAATTCTTGTAATAAAGCCCAAGCCCATTGACTAATAGACTATGCCAAGTTGGGCTTTTCATGCCCACTATGGCCCGTTAAAATGAATTTTGGTTTTATTCAAAAGAATTGCTACTTGTTCACCCCGTCTTGAGAGTTCTTCTACATACGTCGGCTTTGATATCCCCAGTTAATAATTGAAACCAAGCCAACAATCCTAGGAAAATGAACTTGCCATTGAATGCGCGTGTGGGAGAAATAAGGGCAGAGATATCGTTTGAAGAGCTTTGTCTTGTTATGTGTTACATGTAAATAAAATATATGCTTATTTCCTTCTTTAAGTGTTAAGGTGAATCTGCATATTATGCATACATGTCATGCATATCTCTAACCTGTGGTGGTTGCTGATATAGATCCAAATCAGTCACCCACTTGGACACACTCTAACACTGGCCGTTTAGTTAGAATGTTGAAAGAAACAACATCATCGAGTTTTGATCCTGAACAGTTTAAGGCAGAAATGGTCGAACAGACTAGAACAATCATGCGAGAGATAATGGCAGAGATGATGAGTTCAACTAGAAAGAAACCATCAGCACCACCACCACCACCACCATTTGATCTTGATATTGAGAACCTGGGGAGGCGAGCAATAGAAGATGATCAGGAAACCTTATTAGTGAAACTTGTGATCCGACAAAGGGTGGATGATACATAAAATGTAGAGAAGCCAGACTAGGCCAAAGACATCACTAAGACTGTGGCTCAGATGAAAATGATGATTAAAGAGAAAGGGATTGATGCCCCGACGAATTACACTAGCTTTGATCTAGATAAAGCTAAGGACCCTTTGCCTCAAAAGTTCAAGTTCCCAGACATGAATAAGTATTTTGAAACTGATGACCCACATTTGCATTTAAAGTAGTACGTGACCTATATGCAGGCAAAAAAATTGACCAAGCCTCAAATTAGTAAGCAATTCCCCCTGTCTTTGGAGGGTGGTCCAATTCGTTGGTACTAAACTTTGGAACCACATGTACAGAGTGGTTGGAAAGAATTGTGTGCCGTATTTATTAAGCAGTACAGTCTGAATGCTCCAATGGAAGTGTCTCTGCGAGATTTACAGAATACAAAGCAGAAGTTCAATGAGCCCTTTGCTGAGTACTTGACTAGATGAAGGGAAAGTTATCATAGATGAAATAGAGACCTACAGAATCTGACCAGCTGACAATAGTGATGGAAGGCCGTGTTCCATTACTTCCAAGAAAGTTGAGAGATCTGGGGATCCAAAACTTTAAGGAGCTGCACCAATTCGGGGTACAGAAAGAATTCGACCTAGCTCAGGATAAAAAGTTCTTTAGCGGCAGGTAACGGGCAGAGAGGGAACCAGATCCAGTAGTGTGATCAGACCAAGTAATAATGTCCAAATCAATGCCGTCAACAACCCCAAAGGTTTTCTAATTTGGGAAGATCTCTTTCCAAAGTCCTAGAGAAGCTCATGGAGAACAACATGATATGACCTCTACCTCAGAGACCACCTTTCCCAAATGTCGACCCAAAGTTTTATTACAAATACCATTAAACGATTGGGTATGATACCGATGGCTGCATTTACCTGAAATACGAAATTCAAGATTTAATCAATTCAGGCAAGATAACTGATCCTAAAAATAGAAAACTGGTCACCAGAAATAACCCTCTGCCCAACTACCGCAATGTACCACTGCCAAATCCACCCATCCTCATAATAAACACCGGCTTGATAGAGGAACAAGTCCTTAACTCCTTCGTTGATACCACACCTACACCACCAAAACCTAAACCTAAAAACCTAAATCTAAATGAGCAACTTGTGGATCTCAATGTAAATGTTTTAGACATATGGAGCTCCGATAATGAAGAAGGAGGTCAGATTGATCTATGGAAAGGTGACAATAGGAAGAAGTCTCAAGCCATTAGAAAGGTTGAGAAGAAGAAAGAGGAAGTGAAATCTACTAAGTCGAGATAAGAAAAGATGGGTTCAGATGAAGGAGTGAAGAAAGAAGAAAAAGATGATAATAAAGCTGAGCAAGAAACTTGTCGATGCCGCAAGAGATGAGAAAACTCTTGCCAGTGTTTAGGAGTTGCTGATACACTCCAAGCCCATCGGGAGGCACTGGTCATGGCTCTTGATCACAAGAAAATCCCTACAACTTGCACTCCCAATCAAATGGTAGATTTATTGATGGAGAGCCCTCAAGGGGCTATTGTATTTACAAATGATGATTTACCCTTAGAGGGTAGAGATCACAACAAGGCCTTGTTCATTAAGGTCAAAGTAAAAGGAAAATTAACTTGCTGTGTGATGGTTGACAATGGATCCATAATTAATGTGTGTCCTCTCAAGATTCTGCCAAAGCTGGGATTGATGATGGCTGACTTAAAGCCATCTGAAGTAGTCATCAAGGCCTACGATGACACTAATAGGCCAGTCGAAGGGACCTTTAAAGCTCTAGTCTAGAAGGGACCCATTGAGGTCTGGGTCAACCTACATGTGATAGATATCCCTGTCACTTTTGCTATGTTATTAGGGAGGCCATGGTTCCACCCTTTAGGAGGAGTTCCATCAATCGTGCACTAGAAGATCAAGTTCCTATGAGGGGAAAATGGTCACTATAACGGCATAAATTGAAGTTGCCGTGGCCGCTCTGAAGCTAGCTCGGAATGAGATTTTTGTCAGTCCAAGTTTTAAGGTCTGCATGATTTATGAAGACGAGATGAATCCAAAGATCATGAGCATGATGAAAAGCATGAATTTCATGCTTAGTATGGGGTTAGGAAAGAACCAACAAGGCCCGCCAAGGTTCATCAAGTGAAAGACTCCGATTCTGAAATACAGAGTAGGATACCAGGGTGATGATGCTTTTGAGGAAAGGAATGAAGATGGGACTGAGTCTGAGAAGAATAGAGATGGAGCTGAGCCTAAGTGGAAACCACTATGGAAAACTTTTGTGGAAGAAGGTTATGCTAGCAACCTTGAACCTTTAATGATAGCTAAAAAGTTGGTCCCTAGATTTGAAATCTTTATTGAGCATATGGCGGGGACCCAAGAATCAATTTCCAAGGAGCCTATGGTGGAGGAACTGGTGCCGACTCCCAAAGAACCAGAAAAGGACATCCCTGCGGCAAAGCTAAAGGATGCTGGGGATCGGAAAGAGGGGTGTGATTTCGAATCCTTTATCTTTAATTCCATCATAGATGTTTTCTATGATGATTTTGATGTTTCTCTTGCAAGCATGTTTAATACTGACGATGTTTTCTTTCTAAAAATGAATGCAATAGAATATGATTTTTCCTACTTGTGTGATGTGTTTCCTAACGGTTATTCTGTTTGTGATGATCACTTCATGCATATGTTTCACATCAATTCGGTGCAAACTGAATCATTTGATTTAGGCACATGTGACAATCCTAAGAATATACTTATTGCTTCTAATTTAACTCCTGATGAAAGAATAAAAATGGAAGAAACATTGAGGAAAAGACAAAAAGTATCTGCTTAGGGTTACGAGGATATGCCCAAAATTGATAGGGAGATTGCAGAACACAGAATCCCTAAGTATCCTCATATTACACCAATAAAACAAAAGAAGAGAAGATTATGACCAGAATGGGCTCTTTTGATCAAAGAATAAGTAGAAAAGCAGTTGAAGGTCAAGTTCTTGGAGGTGGTGGACGACACCCAGTGGCTAGCCAATATAGTACCTGTTCCCAAAAAGGATGGAAGGGTCAGAATGTGTGTGGATTATTGAGATTTAAACAAGGCTTGCCCGAAGGATGATTTCCCTTCACCGCACATTGACACTCTAGTTGATAGTGCAGCCTCAAGTACTATGTACTCCTTTATGGATGGTTTCTCAGGATATAATCATATATGATGGCAGTGATTGACAAGTTGAAGACTTCGTTCACCACCGAATGGGGGGTATACTGTTATTCAATCATGCCATTTGGGTTAAAGAATGCAGGAGCTACCTATCAGAGGATGGCCACCACTTTATTACACGTCATGTTTAATAAGGAAATAGAAGTATACGTGGATGACATGATAGTGAAGTCTCCAACACGGGAAGGAAATTTCAAAGCTTTAGACAAATTCCTAGCCAGAGCTGAAAAGTACAATCTCAGATTAAACCCAAAGAAGTGTGTTTTTAGGGTAACCTCTAGAAAGTTGCTCAGCCACATCGTTAGTCAGAAAGGGATTGAAGTGGATCCGGATAAGGTTAAAGCGATCCGAGAGATGCTCGCGTCGAAAAATGAGAAAGAAGTTAGAGGGTTCATCGGACGATTACAATACATCAGTAGGTTCATAGCCAAGCTGACTATCATTTGTAAGCCAATCTTCAAGCTCCTAAGAAAGAATCAACTAGTCATCTCGATGATAAGTGTTAGCAAGGTTTTAAAACTATTAAGAATTCTCTGATGAATCCTCTGGTATTATAACCACCAAGGCTGGGTAAACAGTTAATTCTTTTTTTGGCAATTGAAAGGAAAACAGTGGGTGCAATGTTAGCTCAAGAAAGTGATGGAAGAGTTGAACATGCTGTATATTACCTGAGCAAGAAGCTCTTGCCTTATGAGGCCAATTACAGTCTGGTAGAAAAGACATGCCTGGCCGTAATTTGGGCCACGAAAAAGCTCTAGCATTACTTCCAGTTATACATAGTTCAAGTCGTTTCGAAACATGATCCATTCAGATACCTCCAGTAGACTCCGTCACTCATAGGAAAATTGGCCAGGTGGTTGGATTTGCTCATAGAATTCGATATAGATTATATGGCAAAGAAAGTGGTGAAAGGAAGAGTTGTGGTGGACTTCTTGGCTCAGAATCCGGTGGATGACGGATAGGAATAGGAGTTGGAGTTTCCAAATGAGCACTTGGGGGCAATTAAAATCCAAACATGGAAAATATACTTTGATGGGGCTGTCAATAGCAAGAGAGCATGCTGCATAGGTGTAATTCCAATCTCACCAGAAGGAGAAATGATCCTGATGGCGAAAAGATTAGAATTTGAAGTCACCAACAATTAAGCTGAATACGAAGCCTGCATTTTTGGTTTAAAAGCACTTCGGACTACGGGGGCAGATGAAATCATGGTATACAGAGACTCCATGTTAGTGGTTAAACAAATCTCAAAATAGTAGGAAGTGAGAGAAGATAAACTAGGACTGTATTGGGACTATTTAACTACTGTATTGTTATTTTTTGCTTAATGCCAAATCGTTCATCTACCATGAGAAGATAATTAGATGGCGGATGTGCTCGCCACTTTAGCTTTTACCTAGGGAGGAGGAAAATAGATAGAAGTCAAACCTTTGATTCTTATAAAATCTCAAATCCCGTGTTATGAAGAAATAAGGGTGATGCCGGTTGATTCCATAGAAAGCCCGTTGTAACACCCTACACCCTTAGTATTAATACACATCGTGATATCTCATATTATTATTAAGCATCCTTTAGTCACATGTAATTATTATACACACACTTATAATTATCCGTACACGCATACAAACATTTTACATTAACTAAT
>CATIWM010678639.1:0-10042 GCA_949671775.1 Mallotus repandus
ATGAAACAAAATAAGTAGAAAAGAGTAAAAAGAAATCAAAGAATAAAAAAAAAATATTAGTACAATAAATAGATGAAAAGTAAAACTAAAAAGCATAAATAAATTAAAGAATTAAAGAATTAAAAAGGAACAAAACAAAATAATAGAAAAATGATAATAAAAATAAAACCTAATATGAAATAACTACATAATTAAAATCCATGGCATTCCATGGATCTTCAAGGGTATTTTGTCAACTACGTATTTTGCCAACTATATCTTCTCCAGGGTGTTTATCTCCATAGTCAGGAAAGGAACAAAAAACACAGACAAAGTAATAAAAGTGATTAGAATAACAAATAAAAAAATAAAAATAAATAAGAATAACAAAACAGAGAAAACGAAGGATTAAAATAGTAAAAAAAGAAAAAGAAGAAATGGGATGTAGCGCAGATGTCGTTTGATTACTTTTCAAAGTGGATTTAGTCACCGTTTTGGTAAAGAATCTGTAGAATCTTGTTTCTTTTCATAGGGCTTCTTTACGTGTTTAAAGAACGTAAGAAAATTTTCTTTTTAAAAGTTTTTATGAGTGTTTTTCTTTCTGTCTTTTTTCTCTCTTTTTTTCAGTGCTCTCTTCTGCCTCTCTTTTTTTCTCTCTACCTTTTTTTGTTTTTTGTAAAACCTTCTCTCTATCCTGCCTTCTCCTTGTCTTTTTAACTTAAACTCATAAAACAACCCCGCATATTAGGTTGATTAGGTTGTTACAAGAGAGGATAAATTTCCCTTATTATCTCTAAAAAACCAACAGGATAGAGACTGATAAAAATTAATTAGGCTTATTTATCTTTTTTTTTTTTGAAATTAACCAATGAAATTCATGAAAAATTAAAAAAATCAAAATAACCGCAATCTGAATTGTACAATTCCGACCGGAATTACGTATTTCCGATCATAATTGTACATTTTCGATCGAAAATGTGTAATACAGATCGGTGATATTCTTTTTTTAACTTTTAATTACAATATGACCCTTGAAAGAATTAAAAATTTTGCAATTGGGTCATTAAAAAATGTTACAATTGAGTCCTAAAAAACTTTGCAATTTAGCCCTGAAATTCGAAATTCTAAAGATCTATTTATAACGAATTATCATCATCGGATCCTCTGTCGCATCTACACTACTATCCCAAAATTGGGTGCTTACACCTTTTATTAGTTGACACCTCTAGTTGCAGTTTTTGGACAGTCAAACCCTTAAGATGTGGCACGTGCTGATTCGCTATTTCATGTTATGTGTGCTGATAGGGGTTTCAAAATTAAATTTTAGGCAAGTTCAAATGTTGAAATGGCAAAATTATAAGTTGAGACGTCAAATTAACAAAAAGTGACAGGTACATAGGGCAACGAATGTATTATGTTGGATTAGTATTGTAATTTTCTAATGGATAGGGCTACAAGTGGCAAAGTCTAGATAAACCGAGCTAATTCAATTAAAACTATGGACCGGTATCTTATCCATTTTTCCACTTGGAAATCAAGATATCCAAATAAACTTATGCCAATGATACTGTATATTCATGTCACGATCCGAACCCTAAGGGCACGTGACCGGCACCAGGGAATGGGAAAGCATGAAGCTTCCAAAACCCGTAGTAAGCATGAGAAATTTTTCACTCAAAAAAAATTAACCTAAAATTCTAAAGAAAATCTGGCAGAGTTTCCCTTGTACCGGGATAAAACCAAAACCTGTAAAAATGTAAATACACTCCTAAATATATATAATCATAACCACAACGTCCAATATCTCAATCTCAACATAACACAATTATAACAATAACAACAAAAAATATTCAAATCTATTGCGGTGTCTAGATTACTAAATATGTTACATATGAATATCAATAGCATTAAGTTAACCAACATAACACAACCGGTGAAGAATGAGTCGGGCATAGAGAATATGAACTAACTGTAGACTCGTAAGTTCTTGGAAAAATAATTGAGGGGATTCAGACTTTATTGAGTAAGCTAATATAAAATATTGGATATCAATTTAAAATCCTTATTTTATTTAAACATTTATCTCAAATATTTATTATAAAATTGAATTGAAAGAAAATCATTAATTTACCAAATGCTATATATATATTCGTTAACTTTATTAAAAACATAATTTCCAAATGCTAATAATTAAACAAATTTATAATAAAAAGGATAAAATAATTAAAAAATATTAATAGAAAAATATTGGTAGAACCCTAAACCATGAACCTATAAGCCATTCGGCTCACTTATTTATCCAAAGACTGTCAGTTCCCAAGAGCTATGCTTCCATCGAGCTACCAGCCACGGTCAATCTCTTATTCCAATATTTACTGGTGGTTTTTGAGAGCTAAGCATCTATCGAGCCACCGGTCCTAGTTATAACTACCCATAAATCATACATATTGTCCGAGAGCTATGCATCAACCAAGCTTCACAAATAATTTCAATAAGGGCCTGCATCAAGGATCATTACCTGTGTTCACATGATCCCGATGACACCCATTAGGTAGCCCGTTCTATCAGTTTTTTCCAAAAGTTATTTTTATATATAAAAGCATAATAAATTCCAAGAAAAAATATTAATGGAAATATAATACTTCTATTTTTGTTATCCACAATGTCACTAGCATTAATAATCTATTTAACAATAATTATAGAAAGGTAGCATTGATAATAATAATAAAAATATAATCAACATCTTTAAAATATCGAATCAACATTATGGATATTTCAAATATTAAAATATAAATTCTTTAATTAATTTTCTTTTTTTAAATATAGTCAACCAATTTATACCTTTATGTATAAATCTAATATACATTTCAAAATATTAACTTACAAGTAGAGCGAGCAAGCTGCCATGTCCTTATCCGCCTAATTCCTGATATCTCCACTCCGATATACTCTAAAATAACAATATATATAATGAATAATTATCAAATAAATTTCTAATAACTCCCTAACGTTCTAGAAAAATTACTACAATGATGGAAATAATGAAATTGACTTGCGAACGCTCTAGATAATTAATTTTGAGGCTTAAGGAATATTTCCGATGAGTTAAACATATTTAAACGGAAACAAGTAATTTATGCCACAACCATTCCGAAAATTATTTCTCATAACTCATAAGGAATTAAACTAAACTCTAGTTACGGAAATTGATCACCACAATTTATACTATTTATTGAAAATAGTTTCATAATTTTCTGGGTTAGTACTATTTTCTCATCGGAACATCAGATTTCCCACTGAAAACGTATCACCCGACCAAACCGAATACACCAACGCGTTCATAACATTTGATAGAACACATCTAAAGCCTCAAATTCACCAAAGTATGCATAGAATTTGTAGATCAAAAAATTAAAGAAAAATTTATTGAAAAATTTGTAGACAATTAAAATGGACGAGATAGGATGCACGGTTGGTGTCTATGGACTCCTAGAGATGAGAGGAACATGCTGCAAGTAGTCTCGGTGGCTGAAGGTCGCCAGAACAATGTTGAATGGTGGACGAACGACTAACTAGTTTTTGTCTAAATTGCACTATTATGGGCTGTTTCTAGCAAAACAAAAGTGACCAAAAGTGTAGAGGAAGGTGAAGAGAAGCTATGGTTCAAATTTGGTAGCAATTAGAGGTCATTTGGGTGGTTAACGGAGAAGAAGAAAAGTTTAGGTACTAGAATGAAATTTTTTCACCCAAAACAACTTCTTCCCACTACAATTCTTTTTTTCTCCCTTCTGCAGGCTGACTTTCTCTTTTTATTCATAGACACATGCACATGTCCTTGTCCCACTTGCTTCTTTATATATATATATATATATATATATAATAAGGAAAACTACAACAACAATTATAATAATAATAATAACAATAATAACACTAATAACAACAACAATAATAAAATTATTAATAATATAATAATAATAACAATTATAATAATAAAAACAACAGTAATAATATTAACAATGATGATGAAAATAATAATAATAATAATAATAAAATACTACTAGTAGTAATAATAATAATAATAATAATAATAACCACAAAATTCGGGTTATTACATTTTTTCCCTTTAAGAAAATTCATTCTCGAATTTTACATTAATACTGAAACAAATAGGGATATCGACTCTACATATTAGCCTCCGTCTTCCAAGTGCAATCTTCCACTGTATGGTTGCTCCACAACACCTTCACCATAGTCTTGAGTGTGAAGCTGGCAAACTTGTTGAATCCACAATCACCACTGGGTACTCTTCATGTGTCAAATCTTCACTGAGCTCCATCGTCTGTGGCCGAAGAATATATGAAGGATCAGAGATGTATTTTCTCAATATAGAAACATGGAATACTGGAAGTATCCGTGACAACTCTAGCAGCAATGCTAGTCTGTAAGCTAAATCACTAGCTCTTGAGCGAATCTCAAAAGGTCTGATATATCTTAGAGTTAATTTACCCTTTTTACTAAATCTCATTACTCTTTTCATTGGTATGACCTTCAGAAACACCATATCTCCAAAAGAGAATGACATATCCTTTCTCTTAGGATCAACATAACTTCTTTGTGGACTAAAAGTTGTTCTTAATCTCTATTGAATGAGAAGAACCTTCTCTGAAGTCACTTGCACTAACTCTGGCCCTGTTATTTACCTCTCACCAACTTCTCAACATACATGAGATCTAGACAATGCTTCATATGGAGTCATTCCAATACTTGCACATGTAAATTCTCTTAGATTACATAAAATATATGGTATATTATTGAGCTTATGTATTGAATTATTTGAATAAATTCAATGATTGACATATTTATTTAATTATATTCTTACCTTATACACATTGCACATTGTTAAATGCTAAACAAATAGATGTCACATAGGTTTTAAATTAGCTTACTTACATAAGCAACCACCTCTAATGTTGAGATAATGAGTAGAGATGAAAATAAATGTTAAGATTGTCGCCTCAAAAGAAAATGAGATGAGGTTGTTGATGGACATACAATTGATTTGGATTGCCCTATCTAAATGACTTGTCTAAATCAAATGCAAATTCTTGTTTATTACCTGCTAAAGGGAGTACTTGAAGAATTCAAGTTAGGCTCAAAGGAGAAACTGAACTTAGAACTATACGGTGTTGTTGATTGACATCAAATTGAAATGTATATACTGTAGCACGTGATTTATACCATGTGTGCTCATTCAACCAAAAAGGTAGTGGAAAAATGATCCATGTTGGCAATCTTATACTTTTTATTGTTATTTGTGATTCATACATAATGTTTTGCTATTTTAGCATGCCACTTATGATCAAGAACAATCCAATCTGTAGATTATGTCTAAAAAAGTAGATGTTATAAATTATGAATTTTAAGTAGAAAAGGAAGATTTTATCCAACGTGTCCATTAGTCGGCCAATCTTGTCACTTGAGAGAAGTATGACTTGAATATGGATACACAAAATGAAAGTATTTTAAACATGCTCTCCAAGGGATTAGAGATGTCGATATGATTCAAAAGGGATAAATTTAGGGCACTACGAGTAATGATAATTTAACTAATGTAAATTTTATTGAAGGTTGAGTTTCTATGTTAATCTTAATAGATGCATAGTAATAAGCTCCCAAGTGCAGGCTGTCCTCGCTAGTTCGCACAATCCATTTACTTGTATGAAAGTGTTTTTTCTTTAATTGATTAAGAAAAATCTCGTAATGGGTCAAAATCATTATGTGCGAGTGGGAGATGTTGGACTTGGTTTCAAGTCGCCCATGATGGGTTGATCCAATCCAATGATTTTTTTTTTTAAAAAAAAAGAGACTTCAACTGAGAAAAGGCATTTGCTCCCAACATTAAAGGAGTAGTTATTCCTATAACAGTAAAATAAAAGATATGTAAATAAAAAGACATGTAGTAGAAAATACTGAAGAAGAAATGCTTTATAAAAAAATATCCTTCTCAATTAGACAAATAAAAATAATGAACAGGGTTGTGAATCATAGTGTTTTTCCACTTTTGGTATGATTAACACTTGATCTAGTGTCAATAAACATATACACTTGTGGAACATCAAGAGGTATGTGATCCTAAACTTTGTTATGATTTTAATTCCGCAATATAACAAAAATAAAAGGAATAGTTGTCAATACAACTAGGGTGCATTTGGATTGAGGTTAAAGAAATAGGGTGTAATAGTTACATGTGTAACTTTTACAGGAGTTAATGTGAAATTATTTAAAAAAAACTGTTAATATAATTAATAAAATTAATGTACAATAAATAAAAATAATAAAAAATAAATAAATATATTAGGCAAATGGTAAAAAAACCCTTAAACTTTTACGGTGAGAGCATTTAGCACCTTAAACTAAAAAAAATACATCAAAGTAAATAAACTTTTAAAAATAGTTCAAATAGACCCCTTTTTTTAACTATTACCTTACAGAGATTAACTTTTAACTTTTGAGACTATAAAAGGTACAAAAAAACCCTTAATTTTTAATTTTGGTACAATTAAACCTAACTATTTTTTGACTTAAAATTTTTATTTATTTTTCTTAATTAACATTTTATTATAAAATTTATATTAAAGCGTAAAATTATTTTAAAAATTAATCTATTCCTAAAAATAATTTATTTTGAAGTATATGTCACTTATTTTCCTAAAAATAATTTTAAAGCATAAAAACTATTAAAAAATTTATAAAAGTGTAAAAAATATCATTAAAAATTATTAATCTAAATTATTCTAAACTAATTATTTGTATTCTTAAAATAAAAATTTTTAAGAATATTTTTATTTTAAAGAATAAAAATATTTTTATTCAGAAAAAATTGTGAAATGGTATGCTTTTCTGAATTTTTTAATATTTTTATTCATGAAAATTATTATGAAATGGTATGCTTTCATGAATAAAAATATATGTTTTCTTAAAGATAAATATTCTTAAAAATTATTATTTTTTAAGAATAAAAATATATAGTTTAGAATAATGTACATTAATAATTTTTTAATGATAATTTTTTACACTTTTAAATTAATTTAGCTAATAGTTTTTAGAGTGTAAAATTATTTTTAATAAAACAAATGGCACATGCTTCAAAATAAGTAATTTTAAGAATAAATTAATTTTTAAAAAATAATTTTACACTCTAAAAACTATTTTAAAACTATTTTAAAAACTATTTTAAAAATTAATTTTACGCTCCAAATTAATTTTCTAAATAAAATCCTTATTAATAAAAATAAATATTTTAAATTTAAAAATATTTAGGGTTTAATTGTATAAAAATTAAAAATTAAGGGCTTTTGTGGACCTTCTATAGTCCCAAAACTTAAAAGTTAACCTCTGTTAAGTAAAAGTTCACAAAGGGTTTACTTAAACTATTTTTAAAAGTTTATGGGCTTCAATGTACTTTCATTACGTTAAGATGCTAAATGCTCTTGTCATAAAAGTTTAAGGATTTTTTTTACCTTCTTGCCAATATATTTTTAAATTTCTTTAAGAAAGAGGGTCATTCTACAATACAAACATGTGTATCTATACAAATACAATTAGAACCGTTAGATTATTACTAATTTAATTATAACCATTGATATATTTTATAGGTATTGGTACACCAAAATAATCAATGGTTATAATCAAATAAAAATAAATTCAACAGCTCTAATTTCATTTGCATAGTGTAATAATTCGAATTTTTTTATTATTAATAATAATATTATTATTATTATTGATATTTCTTATTATTATTATTTTAATTATTGTTACTATTTTATTATTATTAATATTGTTATTGTATTTTTGGATATTATTATTACTATTATTATTGGTCTTTTATATATATGTGTTTAAAGTTAAAGTTAAAGTTTAAAAAAAAAAGTAGGACCACGTGGATGTCCATTCTCAATAAAAAGGAGAGTTTCGTTCTGCAAAAGGAAAAACAGCCGAGGAAGAATGGTTTAGAGAGGAGAATTTCATTTTAATACCAAATGTTTTTCTTTTTCTTTTCCATTTTCGTTAAATACCCAAACGAGCTCCGATTGACCCCAAATTCAAACCATAAACTCCTCTAATTCTCATCTACCTCCTCATTATTTTTATTTTAAAAGAAAGCATCTGAAAATTCCCAGAATTGAAGGAGACCAGTCAGCCATTTTTCATCATTTTCTATTATTTCGGCGGGTTTCAAATGATGGGGTTGTCTCCATTGCGTTTCTCTCGATGTCAGGAGTCCGTAGCCTCTAATCGTGCGTCAGATCTACACCCATAGAATATTTGGCAAATATTTTTCAGTAATTTTGGTTAATTTTTATATTTAATTATTCAGTGTATATTTTCGGCTGTTTGAGGCTAGAAATGTGTTCTACTAATTATAAGGACCATTTTGGTATATTGTTCACAATTTTCTGAGATTGTTGGATTTCGAGTTACTATTTCTGTTCGGGGTACTGTTCCGACCCGACAATTTTTATTTTTTTATTAAATTCTATAAATTATGTAGATTAAACTTTGTGATGGAAGTTTTGTGAAATTATGTATAGATTTTAAGATATAAAATTTTAAAGATTATGTTTAAATATGTATTTTTAGAGAAATTATTGTATTTTATTATTTATTCGATTTTTAATTAAAACTATTGTTATTTATTCTGTTTTAGGCTGATTTTAAATAATAAAAGTATAAAAATAATTTTTATAATTAATTTCCAATTTTTAGTTAATTAGCAATATTTTTGGAAAAATAAATGAATCTATTTATTATTTTCAAGCTTAAATAAGTCCTTTATTATTTTTATGGTATTTTGGGTGATTTTAATAGTTACTTACAATTAATGCTAATTTAATTATAAAATAAAAATTTTATTCCATTAATGGATTTTATTAGCAAAATATTATTTAGAAACAAGAAATTTTATTATTTATTTGAAAATAAATTTCCTTTATATGTTTATTATGTAAATAAATTAATTTATATTAGTTAATTAAATTTTTATGAAATATTGGTGATTTGAGAAAAATTGTAATGTTTTTATGTGTTGTTGTGTTGGTTCTCGGTTGGGCATTAAATATAGTTCGGGAGCCCAACCCGAGATGTGAAGTTGTGGATAATTTTGAAGCGTGTTTTTGATGCAGAATTGACTCTACTTTTAGTAGAGAGATGTCCGTTTTACAAAGGAGATTCTGTCAAATTTTTGGTATATTTCTCGTAAAACGTGACATCGGGTCTGTGTTAAGTTTTGAGTCTCATTAGAATCGTGTCTTAGATCGAGTTTTCTTTAGAAATCTAGAATGTTTAAAATTAGGATTTTAATCCTAATTATTTTATTATTTTTCCTATAGCTGCATCGAGAGCTAGGCCTTCCGAACAGGGCTAGTCAAATTAGAACAGAGGAGTGCATTCCACCTGTGAGTTATTATTATATGTATGCATGTTATATAGAACTGTTTACCTAGTATCCACATATTTTGTTATTAATGTGAAACAAAGATGCTGCATTAGACATTTATTTGTTATTTATCTGTTTGGTGATTATTAATATATATATATATATATATTTCATTATGTACATATATATTGTGAATATAGTGGTCTTGACTTGGATGCTGTTTTATTACTGTTGATATGATTTCGTTATTGTGATGTGTTATTTTTGGAGGACAGTAGTAGAACGTGCTACCTAGTGGACTACACTAGGACTGTTGCGCAACAGTACGCTAGATGCTAGGATTTGATGTATTGGTTGATGTGAGATATGTTAAAAATTTTGATTTGATTATTGAGATTTGCGGATAGAGAGTGGTGTGGCTGCGGAAACTCGATTGACCAGGGGTCTCGGGGCCAGTCATGCTGATAGCGAGACTGTTGTAGCTCAATTGACCTTAGGGTCTTGGGATCAGTCCACTGTCAATTTGGAAAAGAGAAATATTATTTGATTTAAGTGGGCCAGTGAGGTTCAGTGTTGAGGTTCCAGATATTCTTAGGATTCTGCTCTGATCCTCTACTTATTTTCATT
>CATIWM010678715.1:0-16506 GCA_949671775.1 Mallotus repandus
AATAAATCTAATTTCACAGTCTATTTTCATCATCGGGTCCTCTATCGCATCCATGCTCTAATTATCCTGAAATTGGGTGCTTACAACAGGGACAAATGATTAGTCTCAGGGGGATACAAGACACTTTGTGTTTGGAGTCACTATCTGATTTTTAGAAAACCAGGAAAAGATAAAAGGGACGACATCGGATCACTTAACGAGTATCATCCTCAACAGAGATTCTGAGCTCGAGAGATCTCATATACTTTTTGACTATTTCTCATTATGATACTCAATATATGGCTACCGTAACACCTTAGTTTTGGTAACGACGATTGATATATACACATTCACATAAACACGTAATAATAACATAAAGTACGAGAAATTCAGCGTAATTATTTACAAGGCTTTCCTAGTAAATACATTTAAAAAAGGAAAAGAAGATTGCGGAAATGTAAATCTAGCAAATACCTGCAAGATAGAGGTTAACACAACTATGTGCAAATCCATCTATTCATCCACTGAGACAACATCTAAGTACAACGAGGATGATTGATGCATCATGAATGATTAAACAGATGCACGTAGTTCATGCTCTAGTAGGAATTATTATAAAGCATTTCTAAATGATGAGATAAATAGTAAATGATGAGGATTGCATCATCGAACTGTAATATCAAAACTTTAGCTTAGATAAGGAGCTTTTGTGTTTATTGAATGCATATTGATGCAAAATGATAATTTACTATGAGTAAAACAAAGCAGAGATTATTCAATCAGCATGCAAATTGCCAGTCTCATCACACAATCACAACAATTTCTCAACTATTGGCGACAATAAAGTGAAATACAAGACTATAAAATAAACATGCAAAAATGATTATTTGGTCCTCAGATTTGACTGAGCTTATTTTTGAGTTTTTTAAGCTTTAACTTCGTGGGATTTTTAAGCTTTTCTTATTGAGAGGTTGAAAATAATGTGTTAAATGTAAATTCATATACCTTTGAAGGATGCTTTGACAAAGATGCGGTTGGGTTTGGTTCAAAAGTGGTCTAAAAAATCCTATAAAAATGTAGAAGATGAGTTAAAAGTGTGTGAATTGGGACTCTTGAGTCTTTAATTCGATAGTGTTTCAGTGTGTGTGTCTACTTTTTACTCCCCTTGGCTCTTGTGTTGTCAAAATGGGAGGTAGAGACCCCTATTTATAGGGAAAAATGCCTAAAAATATGTGATCACACATCCCAAGATGCATGTGTGTGCGCTTTTACGCTTGTGCACATGTAAGGGCACGTGATCACGCCTCTGCTGCCTATGATCACGAGCCTGGGGCACGTGATCACGAACTTGGGTGCGTGATCATGTGCTCTTGCATGTGTCACACGGCCTTCCCAGGCATCGATTGAGTTGTTCCGGGGATGCTTTTCAGCATTTCGAGACTTTTCAAATAAGTTTTCAATGTTCATTTTATCAAAATTGGCTTCCAATTTTGAGAAGTGAAACTCTGGTCTCATGAGACAAACACCAGTCTGATGAGTTGCACATTTTAAGCGACAGTTGCTCAAAATGAGCTACTTTTCATTTTGATAATTCATAATTCATAATATTGGGGTGCAACTTAATGATTCAGAGGTCAATTTTTCTCTTTGAAGGCTCGGTTTGACTTTTTCAAACTCATGACATGCTTTAGAGGCTGTACAAATAAATAGATACTTGTTATATTCAGAGAGATGTTTTCATCATTGGACCTTTTTGGGGACAGTCAAAATTTGATGTATGACAGTTGCTCCATACTTTATGTGTGTTGTATTTTCCTCTAGTAACGATGTTAATACATGTGAAGCAATGCAGAGATGCAAAAATCATTTTTGGGAAGAGGTACTTACCTATTGGTATGCCGTTTAGTCTTTTGACGTTAGCCCTATCATTGTTGATGTTGTTTTGTTTGGTTGGAGGAGTCATTGCATATTTATGCTTTTGCAATTTCCTCAGGTGAGGTGAGATGATGCTTTTATGAGCTTTCTGAGGTGACAAGCAAATGGGAATACTGGTATAACCTATTAAGGTGTCAAGCAAATGTTACTATAACCTATTGAGGTGTTAAGCATAATAATGCTACTATAACCTTTTGAGGTGTCAAGTAATGAAAGTGCTACTGTAACCTACTGAGGTGTCAAGCAAATGCTACTACAACCTACTGAGGTGTCAAGCAAATGCTACTATAATCTACTGAGGTGTCAAGCAAATGAAAGTGCTACTATAACCTTCTAAGGTGTCAAGTAATGAAAATGCTACTATAACCTTCTGAGGTGTCAAGTAAATGAAAATGCTACTATAACCTTCTGAGGTGTCAAGCAAATGAAAGTGCTACTATAACCATCTGAGGTGTCAAGCAATGAAAATGCTACTATAACCTTCTGAGGTGTCAAGTAAATGAAAGTGCTATTATAACCTTTTGAGGTGTCAAGCAATGAAAATGCTACTAAGCAGGTGAATTGCTTCAAAGTAGATAGAATGCTACTAAATAGATGAAATGCTTCTAAGTAGATGAAATGCTACTAAGTAGATAAAATGCCATTAAGCAGATGAAATGCTTTTAAGTAGATAAAATGCTACTAAGCAGATGAAATGCTTCAAAGCAGATAAAATGCTTCTAAGCATATGGAATGATACTAAGCAGAAGAAAATGCTACTGACCAAATAAAATGCTTCTAAGTAGATAAAATACTATAAAGTAGTGAAAATGCTTCTAAGCAGATAAAATGCTTCTAAGCAGATGAAATGCTACTAAGCAGATGAAAATGCTACTGAGCAGATAAAATGCTTATAAGTAGATAAAACGCTACTAAGCAGTGATGATGTCATTATTTATTGTGTTTCAACCATGATTTTGTGATGTGATGATGTGATAATTGTAAATGCGATATGCTTGTGTCATATGTGCTTCATTTTTTTCTTTCAATGAATAGTGATATGTCTTTCTAAGACAGTGATGTCAAATGCAGTGTCCTAAAACATACAATGCTCATGTTTGTGAGATCTGTGTGTGTTTTTTATGCATTCTTTTAGTAAAATGCAAGTTCGGGACCCTAGGAGTGCGTGTCCAGGGGTCTTGGTGTGTGTGTGTGATTTTTGGAGCACGTGAGGCTTGGAAGAGCGCATGGTCACATGCTAAGCATATGGTCACGTGCTCCAACATGTGTTCGATGCTTTTAAATTGAACTTGTTTTTGAGTTCAGGGTGGTTTTTACCTGGTTTTTGACTTTCTATAAGCCCTTTTTGAGTTTTTGGAGTGTTTTTCTTTTGTTTTCTTCTATTGTTGTTTTGTTGCTTCAGGAATTATGGACTTTTCTCCTATTCTAGATGATCTTGATGACTTTTGCAGTGTGAATACTGCTTTTTTTCCCTTGATGAGTTTATTTTAGAGGATGAGGTGGTTCTTAAACAGACTGGTGCAGAGACTTCTTTTACTGCTGGAGTTATATAGGCTGTTGAGACCAGTGGTGGAGCCTCAACTTGTCCACCTTGACTTTTTTAAGGAGATCCAATTCTCATTATTTATAGCCTGGAGACCCATGCTTGGACTATTCATCATTGTCTGGTTAGTTCACTCACTTAGTTATTACTGTGATAGTTTTTGTCATAGCTTTGCTTTCTTAGCTTTTGCTGTTTGCCTTCTTAGCATTTGTCATAGCTCTAGTACTTATTGCATGTGTTACTCCGGTTGTAGCTCTCGCTGTTTGATTTAAGTACTCGCCATCTATATAGCTCTAGTTGATATGTATTTTAGCTCTTACTGTCTATGTAGCTCTAGCTATCTGATTTTAGCACTTGCTGTTTATGTAGCCCTGGCTGTTTGATGTTAGCACTTGCTATTTGTGTAGCTCTAGCTCTTGCTATCTGATTTTAACGTTTGCTTTCTGTGTAGCCCTAGCTGTCTAATTTTAGCACTTGCTGTCTGTGTAACCCTAGCTGTCTGATGTTAGCACTTGTTATTTGTGTAGCTCTAGTTGTCTGATTTTAGCACTTGTTATCTAATTTTTGCACTTGCTATTTGCGTAGCTCTAGCTATCTTAGTGTTAGTACTTGCTGTGTAGCTCTAGTTGTCTGATGTTAGCACTTATTGTCTGTGTAGCTCTAGCTGACATGTATTTTAGCTCTTACTGTTTATGTAGCTCTAGCTGTTGTTTAGCTCTTGCTGTAGTCTAGCTCTTATTGTATTCTAGCTTTTACTGTAGTTTAGCTCTTACTGTAGTCTAACTTTTGCTGTAGTTTAGCTCTTATTGTAGTCTAGCTCTTACTGTAGTTTAGCTCTTGTTGTAGTTTAGCTCTTATTGTAGTCTAGCTCTTGCTGTAGTTTAGCTCTTGTTGTTATTTAGCTCTTGCTGTAGTTTAGCTTTTGCTATTGTTTAGCTTTTATTATTGTTTATCTTTTGCTATTATTTAGCTCTCACTATAGTTTAGCTCTTGTTGTAATCTAGCTTTTGTTGTAGTTTAACTTTTGTTGTAGTCTAGCTCTTGCTGTATTCCAGCTCCTGCTGTAGTTTAGCTCTTGTTATTGTTTAACTCTTACTGTAGTCTAGCTCTTACTGTAGTCTAGCTCTTGCTGTAGTTGAGCTCTTGTTGTAGTTTAGCACTTGCTGTAGTATTCCTAAAAAGATGATGAAAAGATATGTTTTAGTATCTGATGAATGTTATAACTGATTTACCTATTGGTTGCAGTCCTCTGGGCCTATCATTCAGCTGTCTAGTAGCTTTAATAAGGTTAGCTTGTACTATCAGAGCCTTCCTTCGTTTGTGAAGCAGATGGTTGCTAGGAAGGGCTTTGATAACATTATTTTTGCTCTTACTTATAGTTTATATGCATTGAGTCAGGCTACGACGTGTGCTCTCGTTGAGCGATGGATGGATACTACCCACACATTTCATTTGCCATTCGAGGAGATAACTATTACTCCTCTCGATTTTGCAGCCATTACCGGGTTGAGTTTTTTTGGGGAGCCTGTCCCTTTCAGCAGTGAGGTATGTAGTTTTATTGTTGCGAGGAAAAGATGGTTATAGGATATGTTCGGTGTTACTGGTTCTATAAGGTCTGGCTGCTCCTCTTTGATCCAGTATACACAGTTTGTGGAGAGGGTTTGGTTGGAGGACGACGCAGGTTATGTTAACTCAGAGCAGTTGGCTAGGTGTTTCTTATTTTACCTTCTAAGTGCTGTTATCTTTTCGAATGTCTTTGGCACTAGCTTCCTACAGTTATTACCTATTTTGAGGAACTTGAGGGATCTGCCGAAGTATAGTTGGGGCATAGCCGCTTTTGCTCATATGTATTCTGGACTAGTTATAGCTTGTAGAGGGCGTTCACGCTTTTGTAGCTGCTTGTTCGTGCTGGATGTGAGTGTGGTTTCTTACTTTTTAGATTGTTTCATCTTTGATTGTTCTAATTTTTTTTTCTTTTTGATAGGTTTGGGCTTACGAGTTTGGGGTGCTTCCTTGTCCCACTATTGAGCGCTTGCTTGAGAGTGGCTTTCACGTCTTCCACGATGGATCAGGAAGACTTTTGGCTTAATCAAGAGTCCTGCAGAGGTGAGGGGTTTATTGACTAGGTTGGCCCACAGTCAGGTATGGTGCATTTTGATTTCATTTTCTCCTTCTTTGAAAATATTTTGCTTATATGTTTCTTGGGCAGGTTTTTCCTTGTTGGTGGATGGAGCATCAGGACTAGTCGATCAAGATAAGGGGTGGCTTAGTGCCTGACACAAAGGAGGGTCTTGTTGCCCAGCCTTCTCGATAAGGTGTGGTACCTGGGTGAGTAGGTCTATCACTGGTGGGATGGATCGTTCATGAGGAGAGTTCCTGTTGCTCCTCCTGGATACATATTTTGGGGTCAAGAGCTTGTTGGAGAGGAGCTCGATAGAGTTGAGAGGGGGTATCCTTTTGAGGATTTCCTGGAGGGAGCTCATTTTTTTTATATGATGACTCTAGTGCCATAGTTGATTGATGTTATGGCCAGTAAATTTATTTCTCCTCCACCTCCTTAGGCAGATCCTTCACAGCCTTTGGGTTCTAGAGCTAGGACTTTGCGGATATCTCAAGGTCGTTCAGCTTCTAGGGTATCATCTTCTGATCCGGTATGCTTCTAAGCTGTGTGTCTTTTTTTTTCTATTTTTACATATGCATGTAACAAACTTTGTTAGTATTAAACAGTAAATGACATGAGTTGCGAGAGTTTATCTACAACGTTATAGATGTCATCGATGGAGATCGGATGAGGAAAGTGACCCTAGGACTAAGGGGACAACACATACTAGTGGTATGGGATCTAGTGGAACTGTTCTTGGTGATTTTGTGAGTGCGACAGCTCTGATGTTGTATGGGCTATCAGTTCAGGAGCGGGAGTCTCTTTACCTAGAGCGGGTACACCACTGTCGGATGTAGTGCCTGCAGACGCTACTCATGTTAGTCTCTTGACTCTGTGAGGGTTTTCTCTTTCCTTGATTTGTACTTTATCTGATTTCTTTTGTTTTATAGGTGCCTGTTTCCACTGCTAAGTCTTGATATACTAGCTTCTTCCTTTATTGATTTGTACCTGTTTTATGTAAATACATGTCTTTTTATGAATGCATGAGATGTCATCCATGATGTTGATCTAATGCAAAGTGAGTACATTCTCGCTAATCGCGAGTGGGAGAGGGAGCGAGCGTCTTATCATGAGTAGATAGATCAATTGCATGTGTGACTAGCGACTTTTGAGATGGATGCAAAGGATGCGGAGCCTGGCTCAGATGACGGGGATGCCTGAATGGATTCAACTATTGTCCTTAATGGCACCCATAGCCGATGTAGTTGTTTTTAGGAGGTTAGGTATAGTCTTTTGGCTATGGTTGTTTAGTGTTGTACTATTTTCTTGAGGTTATGGACTTTAGGTGTTGTATCTTAGGCATTTGTCCTTGTGTTTGTATTCTATACCAGTGGCTGCTGTTGTTGTATTCTAGATTGACTGACTTATATGTTCCTGATTGTAACATTTGTTCATGTATCTGTAACCATTCTATCTGATTATTCTGCTTCATCTACCTCTTTATTTTATTTTCCCCTCTTTTGCATAGGGCGTCTCTTTTCAGAGCTCTTCGCGCCTATTTAGATATATTTTCTTTTTCCCTCTTTTGCCTAGGGCGTCTCTTTTTAGAACTCTTCACTCCTAGCTGGGCTTTTTTTTTGAGGTTCAACAATAGTGGCTGGTAATTTGGAGGAGAAATGATGAAATAGGTAAGAACTGCAAGCATGTAATGAAAATATGCAAATTGTACTTAGCATGCTCAATGGATTCAGATGATGATGATGTATTGCATTTTCTCAAATGTACTTACATGATTTGACAAGCATTCACATATTTATTGAAGACATTTAAGAAAAGCACAGTCGCATTTATGCAAATTTTGAATCAATAGTACCCCTGTCCTTAGTCAGACTTTCCAGATTTTCTAACTAAGTATTTTCTCTCGTTTCCCTAATTTTTGCCTAGGCTGCCCTTTCGGGTTTTCAACTTAGCGGGAAATTTCCTAATTTTTACTTGAGCTGCCTTTTTTGGGTTTCAACTCAGCAGGGTCTTTTTTTTCTTTTTTTAATATTTGCTCTAGACATAGTACTTCTTCAAGCGGTCTGTGTTGGTAGGTTCAAAGAACTCATTTCCTTCAGAATCCATTAGCTTGATAGCTCCTCTTGATAGAATGGTTTTGACTAAATATGGGCCTTCCCAGTTTGGCTTGAACTTCCCTCTAGGGTCTGAGACATTCTGTTTGGGTTGCTTTAGCACCCAGTCTCCTGCTTTCACATTGTTGAAGGCCCTAGCCAGTCGAGCTTGATATAGCTGCGTATGATACAGTGCTTTAAGTCTCTGACAGTCCAGAGTAGCAAGGCTGTCATGCCTTTGCTGAGCCCATTGTGCTTCAGGCAGTTCAAATTCAATTACTATTCGTAGTGATTTAATTTCCATTTCTACTAGGAGTACTACTTCAGATCCGTATACTAGTGAAAAAGGAGTGGCTCTTGTTGAAGTTTTGACTATTGTTCGTTATCCCCACAATGCGTATAGTAGTCTATCTGTCCAATCACGGTAAGTCTGAGTCATCTTTGATAAGATCTTTTTGATGTTTTTATTTGCAGCTTTGACCGCCCCATTTGCTTATGGGCAGTACGGTGAGGATTTGTGATGTTCCACCATGTAACTCCTTAGTAATTCTCTAACTTTCCCTGAGAACTGAACACCATTATCTGAAAACTATGTGATGGGGAATCCCATATTGGCAGAATAGATTTTTTTGATGAACTTTGCCACTTTTTTTCCCCCTAGTTTTGCGTATGATTCTACTTTAACCCATTTTGTGAAGTAGTTGATTGGTACTAGGATGAACCTATGTCCATTCGAGGCTGTTGGGTGAATTTCTCTGATTATGTTTAACCCCTATGCTGAGAAGGGCCACAGAGAAGAGATAGAGTGTAGCTGAGTTGGGGGAAGATGGTTGATGTCCCTATGAATTTGGCATTTGTGGTACCTTCTTACGAATTTGATGTAGTCTTCCATTATTGTCATCTAGAAGAACCCTTGTCTCATTAACTTCTTAGCTAGGATGGCACTATTCATGTGCGTACCATAGACACCCTCGTGTACTTATTCTATTGCTCTAGCAGCTTCTGTCTCATCCAGACATCTGAGTTGTATCCCGTTTGAAGTTCTTTTGTATAATACACCCTGGTGTGATGTGAATTTTGATGCTAGTTGCTGGATGACTGCCTTGTCCTTTTCGACTGCCTTCTCAGGGTAAATTCTCTTTGTGAGGTATTGCTATATATCGTAGAACCATGGTTTGTTGTCTGCTTTCCTTTCTAATATTCTGAAGCATTTGTGACTAGGTTGCTATGATTTGAGTAGAATTAGAGGTTTCATGGGCATTTTGGCCGGTCCTTCCCATACTGATGCTAGGGAAGCAAGTGCATTTGCCATTTAGTTATGGTTTCTAGAGAGATGGATGAATTTGCATCTTCAGAAAGTTAAGGTGAGCTTTTGTAGGTGGCTCAGATACGACCTCAAGTGTTGTTCTTTTAGTTCCCATTCTTTTGTCGTCTGATTGATTACCAATATAGAATCCCAAAATATTTCAACTTCTATCACTCCCAGAGCTATTAATGCTTCCATTCCAAGTGCACATGGTTCATATTTTGCCCATTGTTCGTAACCCTGAATGCTAGCTTCTTAGCGATTGGCATTATTTCACCTTCTGGTGTTAGGAGTATAATCCCGACTCCTGCTCTGAATTGATTAACTGCCCGTCGAAGTACATACGCCATCCTTGCACCTCGATGGCCATGTTGAGGTCATCTGGGAAGTCTAATTAATTTTTTTTTGGAATCAGGTTTAGGGCTAGGAATTCAATAACTGCTCTTCCTTTCACTGTCTTCTTAGTTAGATACTGTGCATCAAATTCTGTCAGTAGAATGACCCACTTAGCGAGTTTTCCTACTAGGGAAGAAGCTTCTTAGAGATGCTTTATAGGATCCATTTTGGATACAACTTGAATCTTGTATGATTGAAAATAGTGTATGAGATTCTTCATTGCCCATACAATTGCTAGGCATATTTGTTCGACTTGACTGTACTTTTGCTTATAAGGTAGCATTTCTTACTCAGGTAGTAGACTGCATGTTTCACTTCCCCTTCTCCCTCTTGGGCTAGTATTGCATCAATTGCATTCCCTTCAATGGCTAGGTACAAGGTTAATGGCAACCTGGCCTTGGGTGGTTTCAGAACTAGTGGATTGGCTAGGTAGTTTCTAATTTTGTCGAATGCTAGCTAACACTATTTGTTCCATATGATTGGTTGATCTTTTCTGAGTAGCTTGAAAATAGGCTCGCAAACTACTGTTAGCTTGGTGATAAACCTGCTTATGAACTGTAGCTTCCCTAGAAACCCTTTGATTTCTTTCTCTGCTTTTGGCACTGGCATTTCTCTGATTGCTTTTGGTTTATCTGGATCCACTTTGATTCCATTTTGGCTGACAATATATCCCAACATCTTGCCTGAAGCCACCCTGAATACACAGTTTTTGGGATTAAGCCTAAGGTTGTGCTTTTTAACCCTTCTGAGGAACTTTTTAAGAGCAGCTGGCTGCCCTTCTCTAGTCTCTGATTTAACCATCATGTCATTTATGTACACTTCTACCTCTTTGTGTATCATGTCATGAAACATAACTGTTGCTATTCTTTGGTTGGTTGCACCTGCATTTTTCAGGCCCAAAGGCATTACCCTGTAACAGTAAGTACCCCATTCTGTTATAAAGGATGTTTTTGCTTTGTTGATGATGGTCATCAAAATATGATTGTATCTAGAAAATCCATCCATGAAGGAATACATTGTGAAAGAGGCAGCATTGTCTATCAACATATCTATGTGAGGTAAAGGGAAGTCATCCTTTGGGCATGCTTTGTTTAGATCTCTGTAGTCAACACAAATTTTGACCCTTTCGTCTTTCTTTGGCACTGGCACAATGTTTGATGTCTTTTGGATAGTCTACCACCTCTAGGAACTTAGCCTTGATCTATTTTTTGATGTCTTCTTTTACTAATTGGGCCCATTTTGGTATGAGTCTTCTTAGATTTTGCTTTACTGGTTTAAACCCTTCTTTAGTGGGAATGTAGTATTGAGCGATGTTTCTGTCGATGCCGGGCATGTCTTCGTATGTCCAAGCAGATACTTTTGAATATTTTATTAATATTTTTTCAATTTCTCTCCTCTCTTTAGGGGTAACATCTTTCGAAATATGCAAAATGCATGATTTATTTTCTATGCCACTGTTGAATGGTTTAGTGCATATGGAATAAATGTCAAATATGCAAGTATTTTGATCAATGCAATGCGCACTACCATCAGAAAGGGCATCAAACAAGTAAGCAAAATTTGATTTCATTACATTAACTTTAGAGTTCATTACATCATCAGTTTTAAATAAAGGAAAAGTACATAGATCATCTCCAGTGTCTTCAAACAGAATATTATTAATGCTTGATTCAAGAATGGCAGTAGCTTCCTCATAGTTGAGGGTCTCAGTCTTGGATTCCAATCCAATTTTCTTCATTAGCTCATCAATATTAGTCTCAATGATATCTTCTAGCAATGGCGGGTGTTTTTATTTTTCAGAGTCAATAATATCTTTGAAGATTTCAAAACTAGGTTTCTTAAATCCTACCTTTTCCCACTTCTCAGTCTATCCCTGGTAGACTTCATTTGAGCCTTCTAGAATAAAAGAGGTGGACTTTTTAGTTCTAGTGTCCTTTTCAAGATCATATCCCAGGCTATGTTTGTTGGTTTATCCTCGAAAGTTAGGGAATTCTATGACTCTAATGTATGTTCCACCCAATCTGGTTTCGGGCAGGTATTGCATCTTTTTCATTATTGCAACAACCTTTGGGTTGACCCAATCTTCATGGATTATAGAGATCTGGAAGCCTGGTGGCACTATGTTCAAGCAAGCGATGATGTTATTGGTTTCAGCCGAAATAGTGACAACTTTACCTTTGAGTAGGAATTTGATCTTCTGATGTACTGTAGAAGGTATACCTCCTAATGGGTGGAACTAGGGTCTCCCCAATAGCAAGGCAAAAGTTGGAGGAATGTCTAAGACAGTGAACTCTGCTACTGATTCAATATCCCCTACAGTTACTACTGCTTTAAAAGTCCCTACGATTGGCTTCTTAGAGTCATCATAAGCTCGAATAATCACGTTAGATTCCTCTGGGTCTTCAATATTCATTCTGAATTTTTACGATAACCTCAGAGGGAAAACATTGATGGCAAATCCATCATCCACCATAACACATAAGGTTTTTTAGATCTGACTATTGGCTGTATGAATAGAGGACAATTATGGACCCTTCCTTTAGGAGGCAGATCTTCATCTGAGAAGGTGATTGCATTAGAAGGAGCTTTCATTAGAGAAGCCATAATTTTGCAAGGTGAAGCATCGATGGTGATCTTTGCATCATCAAGTGCCCTGACTAGAGCATTTCTGTGCTTCTTAGAGGCCATGAGCAAATCCCAACTACTGGTTTATGCCTGAGTTTTCTTAAGCTGCTTAAGAATATGATCATCTTCTTCCTTAGTCAGAGCCACATCACTTGACATTTCTTTCCCCTTGGAGACATCGTTTCCTTTTTATGAGGTTGGTAAACTCTTCCGTTGTGAGTTACGTGGTTAACTGAGGGTAGAGGCTTTTTAGCTATCTACTTTTTGATATGTTGTGTCTCTTGACTGGTTGCTTTTACATTATCACCCTTGTTCCCGACAATGATCTCAGAGTCATCATATTCTTGGGTATTTGTGCCTTTTTTAACTTCTTCATCAGAGTCATACCAGATGTCAATTCCCACGACTTACAGGTTTGGAGATTGGACGGTCGCGGTCATTCTTTCTTCTTTATCAAACTCTTCTCCCCATCCTGAGGGCACTATATCCTTTAGAAGGACATGGGCTATTGTTGGTGCACTATACTTGACTTTGTAGTTAAATTTTCCATATGGTTGGCCCAGTAGATCCCACACTTCGGGTTTGTTTTACTAAACTTTGAGGCTTTTATCTATTTCATATGGTTGAGGGCAGTCAATCACTTCGCCATTCATGAGAAAGGCTACATCTCTAGCTCTCATTTGCATTATCAAGTAGGGAATGAATGCTCGGGGAATCGAAATATATTCAAATGTGGAAGGGTCCCATTCATCTTCATTGGAGTTATAACAGTCAAGGATCAGACTTAAGAGTTAATATTCTGAGATCATTAAGAGTTCTTTTTCTGGTCTGGCTTCTTATTTTTCGGGGGTTTCATGAATGGCTTGGATTAATTGTTTGATAAAAGTTTCGGGCAGGCTGGATGAGATTGCATTGATTATTGGTGGAGGCATGGCTCGGTAATTTGGAAGGGGGTTGGTTTTGACATTGGGTCTTCTTTCAAGATCATCAGTCTTTCCTGAGTCAATGAGGTCTTAGATTGCATTGTTGAGAGTTCTGCAAGTGTCAGTAGGATGGTCAGACATTTGATGGAAGTGGTAAAATAGGTTTTGGTCAATCTGTGGAGGCAAACAATTTGGTAGTTGTTTTAGTTCTCTTGGTTATAGGAGGTTCTTTTACTGAAGTCTTTGGAAGACCTTGGATAGTTTGAGGTTAAAGTTGGAAAACCTTCTAGGTGGCTTGTTGATGACATTAACAGATGGTGGGTTGAAAGTGTCTGATTGAATTTAGTTTATCTCAGCAGTTCGAGTGAAGGTGTTTTGATTTTGGGTGCTGGTTTGAGTGTTTCGGTGGAAAGTATTTTTGGGTTACTAGGTTTCTTCATCTTCGATCATGGTTTCAGCTTGATAAAGTGCTTGAAAATCAGGGTAATGGGTAAAGATCATATATTTTTTGAAATGGGGCAATGATCCTTTGATTATCAACTATATCTGCTCATCCTTCGGGGGACGGTTTCTCATCTTGACAACTTTGGCTCGCCATCTTGCAACATAATTAGAAAAAGATTCACTAGACTTTTGTTTTTTAGTTTTCAAATCTTTGTGAGTTATATCCAACTGAATGTTATATTCATATTGCTTAATGACTTTCTAAGTCAATAGCAACTAGTCACTCTTGATTTCATCCTTAAGGTCAAAGAACCATGCTCTTGGTCCTTCTTCTAGTGATGTGAAAAAGAATCGAACAATCTGTGATTCTGTAAGCTTAGTAGCAGTCATGAAGGTGACGTATTGTCTTAAATGGACCCTCGGATCCCCAGTTCCATCAAACTTGGCAAAGTTTAGCAATTTGAAATCATTAAGAAGCGATTCATCTTTGAATAGAGCTAAATCAGTGAAGCTTCTGGGTTCCCAAGACCCTTTATCTTTGAAGGTGAATTCCAGCTGAGCCATCTTATTGGCTAGTAGTTTGACCATCCTTGCTGATTCAGGCTTGGTTAAGTCAGCAATCTTAGCAGCTTATTGTTATGGTATTTTAAAGGCACGGTAATAATCATCATCATCTTCATTCTGTATAGGAGTATGAAGGACACCCTTTCCTATGTCTGCTCACAAGTGGATAAATGTAGATGCTTCATTTATTAGAGTAGCAACATGATTTCCATCTTGGGAGTTTCTGGTTTGAACATTAGTGGCTTTGATTTGGGCTTGGAGGATTTCTACTATGATGCCGTCAGTAAGCAATTTCTGAATTCCCTCTTTCAGCTTATTCTCAAATTGTTGACATGAAGTGTCTTCTGAATCACCCATATTAAGATCTTGTTTAATGTACATTAGTAAGATAGAATAAACAAATGATGCATGTATGAGATGTACCTGCAAAGGAATATGATTAGTATTTATGCATGACATGCTCATGCATAGTCTTATTATGATTGATGCAGATGGCTGCAAAAAATATGGTTAGTATATATTGTCTATATGTATGTCATGTATGCATGATTATGTAAGAGATTGTTAGCTTATCCTGCATAAGGAACAAATCATTCACAAGCAAGCTCTCAACCTTATTGCTCTATGTGGTTATTTAGTCTCTTTCTCAGGTAGGTTTTGACCCGATAGTCAGTAGGGGACTATGGTTCCGCTCTCAGACTAGGTTATTTTGATTTATATTGATGAGAATCAAAAGGTAAACTAAGAAACAATGCTCAAATACACTTGAGGTAAGTGTATAATGTTAATGTGAGGACCAGTCGTTGGGTCACAAATGACATCTATAGTCCTTACACGCCTGCGTGTGTAGGGGCTATAGCCAACAAGAGGGGTCCAGTTTCATGTCCCCATATTGATATTCGATACCTTTACAAAGAGGCATGAAAGTATTATTTGACAGTTTACAATTTGATTCTTTCATTAACTATAATCTTGTTGAATTCCTGACCCATCTGTTTGATCTGATATGGACAAATGGATGATGATTGTAGGTTCCATCATCGAAATATGTCACTATTAGCCAGTTCTCATAGGCTATTCATACTGAGGTGAATGATTTTTATCATTCCTTACACATTGGGCTTATGTAAGGTAAACAAGGATCATACAGTTTAAGTGTGAGCAGTCTATGGGAACGAATGTAATGACGTCAATCGATGGTGGAAACTAAAAGTGTCATAGCATTTATGAATGTCAGGTCAAATAGACAGCATCAAGGCTAGCATGTAAAGCTTGGTGGGATCCTAGTGGAGATTTCTATTGGTTTATTTACATGGGCTGAGCTGAGGGTGTAAGGCTAAGGGCTCCTTTAGCGAGAATGCCCCCCCCCCCATTACTAGGGTTACGGACTCCGATCAGTGAGTCTAGCATTTTTTTAATAACTCAGGCCATCACCCTTAAGGAATTAGGTCACAGACTCTGGTCAGATGAGTCCGGCGAAACCACGAGTAAAGGCTAAAGGTGATAAATCCAAATCGGTCACCCTATGACTCGTATGGTATCATAGTGGATCACTTTCCGTCATTATTGGCTGATAGGGACCAAGAGTGCATGTGTGATTGTGTAGTGCAAATACAGTGGTAGAGGGCTCTATATGATTGAGTATTATGTAATGAGAAATAGTCATTTTTGAATCGATCACTCTAACTAGAGTCCCTAGTGGAGTCACTATTATGAGCGATGTTTCATCCTCGTTGGGACATTTTTTTTAATTCCAAGGGACATAGTAACTTTACCGAATGGGATATCCATTCCATTTTTGGGACAGGGACAAATGATTAGTCTCAGGGGGATGCAAGACACTTTGTGTTTGGAGTCGCCACCTGGTTCTTAGAAAACCTAGAAAAGTTGAAAGGGACGGCATCAGATCACTCAACGAGTATCATCCCCAGTAGAGATTCTGAGCCCAGGAGATCTCATATACTTTTTGACTATTTCTCATTATGATACTCAATATATGGCTACCACAGCACCCTAGTTTTGGTAATGACGGTTGATATATACACATTCACACAAACATGTAATAATAATGGAAAGTACAAGAAATTCAACTTAATTATTTACAAGGCTTTCCTAGTAAATATATTTGAAAAAAGGAAAAGAAGGTTGTGGAAATGTAAATCTAGCAAATACCTGCAAGATGGAGGTTAACACAACTATGTGCAATTCCATCTATTTATCCACTCAGACAATATATAAGTACAACGAGGATGATTGATGCATCATGAACAATTAAACAGATGCATGTCGTTCATGCTCTAGCATGAATTATTATAAAACATTTCTAACTAATGAGATAAATAGTAAATGATGATTATTGCATCATCAGACTGTAATATCAAAGCTTTAGCTTAGATAAAGAGCTTTTGTGTTTATTGAATGCATATTGATGCAAAATGATGATTTTTTATGAGCAAAAAAAAGCAGAGATTATTCATTCGGCATGCAAATTGCCAGTCTCACCACACAATCATAACAATTTCTCAACTGTTGGCGGCAATAAAGTAAAATGCAAGATGATAAAAGAAACGTGCAAAAAT
>CATIWM010678722.1:0-22022 GCA_949671775.1 Mallotus repandus
TCATGATGTATAAATGGCCTTGTGCTTTGTTCAAATATAAGAGAAGGCAATTTGTAATTTTTTATGGACATGTTCCATCTCTTCTAGGAAATTAGTTTCGGTAGGTTGGGATAAATGTTGTTCTCAAATTGATGAAGGGGGCATTGGTCTTAAAAGGCTTTCTTGCTTTAATAAGGCCTTACTTAGTCGAGTTGCTTAGAAAATTTACTACTACCCCAACTTTGTTTATTCTTTTCTTTGCTTTCATTTTCTCTATGCTAGCTCTCCTTGAATTACCTTTATTTTGTCCTCTATTTGGCCTTCCATTCGAGGGTTTTATTAAGATTTTAAAAATAATGCTTAATGGCTCCCTGTTATTAATTCCCATCTTAATTTCTAAACATCAAATTTCTTAGGTTATGTCATTGCCAAGAGAATTGGCATCCCTCTTCTCTTTCGAAAGAGGCTTCAAGCTTGTATTGGTGATTATTTTTTGGATGGTTATTGGCATTTGTATGAAGGGTTTTCTTTAGCTTTTCCTAAGATTGCTATAGATTTGGACAATATTATTTTTTCGGCTAGTGATGAAGACTCTTTTGTTTGGCGTTTCTCTCCCAATGGTACCTTTGCATGTAAATGGGCCTATGATTTTTATAGATCTTCTTCTCCTAAGGTGGCTTGGGTTCGAGACCTTTGGCATCATTATCTCCCCCCTAGCCGATAATTTTTATATTGGAGAGCTTTATTGCATTGTCTCCCTACTAATGATGCTCTTCAAAGGAAAGGTTTTCATTTGGTTTCTCAATGCCGACTCTGTTATCGTGCTTGTGATACCATCGATCATATTTTTGTTGCTTGCCCATATGCCTCAGCTTTGTGGACTGCACTTTAGGACATCTTTCAAGTGCATTTTTCTATCTCAGGATCTCCATTAAATCTTTACATAGCAGCAACTTCAATTTCTGTCTCTACTCAGATTTCTGCTCTTTGGAAAGTTGGTGTGATTTCGGTTTTCTGGCTTCCATGGGGAGCATGTAATCAAGCTACTTTTAACAATAATTTTGTCTCGTTAAATGTTTCTATTCGCAATCTTTGCAAGTGTTTTAAGGAAATAGAATGTTTCAAGGTTGGTTCTATGCATAACACACAATCAGACTTGCTTATTCTTCATCGGCTTCGCATTTTAGGTATCGCAAGATCTGTTGCTCCTCCCTGTGTTATTTCTTAGGTTCCTCCCTTCAGTGGCTAGTTCAAAGTGAATGTCGACAGTGCAGCAAAAGGATGTCCTGGTCTGCCTGGAGCTGGTGGTATCTTCAAATTGCATAATGGATCGGTGGTTGGTTCATTTGTGATTCCATTGCGTATTCACTTGGCTTTTGAAGCAGAGATAGTGCTTTTATGGTAGTAGTTTGGCTGGCAATTCAACATAATTTTTCTCCCTTATAGATCAAAACTGACTCTTCTTATATCATTCAGTTGGTTTAGAATCGCAGCTCTTTGGTTCCTTAGTAATTGAGGAAAGAATGTCATCATTTCTTAACTTCTCTTCAGCAGCTTCGGTTCCACATCAGTCATATCTTCCATGAGGGAAATGATGTTACTGATCATCTCTCTAATATGGCAATCCCTTTGCTTAGTGAAGGCTGGCGGTCCTCCTATCCGCCTCAATGCCGTGACTTGGTGTTTCAGGATGCTATGGGTTGTATTAGATATAGATTTTAATCTTTCATTTTATCCTTTTATTTTTCATTAATAAACTCTTTGGTTCATTAATTTTAATAATATTTGCTTAGTTTTTGGTGTGTGATGCGGGTGCTAGAGAGGTGCCAGCCTAGCTGGGTTCTTGTTGCACCTCTGATGCCACAGCTAAGTAGCTTTTATAAAAAAAATTATGGATGAATGAAATATTTAAAAGTGCCCTAAAGGTGATGTGTGCTTGCATGTGCGTTGAAGCTAACCTTTGTTTTGCGGGTTTATTAGAATAGGTTTCTCTTTTATTTTCCATTTTTAATGTAATTAATAGAATAGGAAATTTCCAAGGCAATGTAATCCTTAATCCCAATTCCCCTTTTATTTTCCATTTTGGATGTATTTATTAGAATAAGTTTTCTTCAAGGGTTGTAATACTTAATCCTTTTCCCCATTTTTGCTTTTTTTTATTATTTTTATTTGCGTGTTTATTTTTTTTATTATTTCTTGCATGCTTGTGTGGTACTTGCTGCTTGCTTACTTGTTTGCATTATTACTTGCTTGATTGATTATAATTGGTGAATGTTTGTTTATTTCTTTATTTCGTAATGTATGCTTGCCCAATTCAATTATCGTACCTTTCAATTCTCAATTTAAATTTAATAACAAATCAAGTGTGATAAATGAATTATAAAACCGAAACTAGGGTGAAGTAATGAGTAATTAACCAATGTATAATAAGAAACATGATAAGTAACTCTTACCACCAAAACCTAAAATCTCTAGTTAAGAAAGTGATTTCGTAATTCACTTTCTCCCGACAAAAGTCAGGTGGCGACTCCAATCTACAAATCTATTCAGGTAGACCCTCCAACATCAATAAGTTCCTATATATGGTTGCCTTAGCCTGTGTGCCCCAACTTCACACTGATCTTGTCCCGATATTGACCCTACAGAAAGTTGCAATCAGATCTACATCTCATAAAATTTTTTTGACAATACCCTTTTTGAAACAAAATTAAAATTTGATAACCAAAAAAAATTAAGATTTAGTATTCAAATTGCAATAAATGTAAAGTTAATGACCACCATTGTATTTAACCCAATAAATAAAATATTATATTAAGCCCACAACAAATATTTAAAAGGGACATTTACAAAAATGCATATATAAACAAAAAACTTTTGACAAATACAAAATAAGGAGAACATTTTTTTAAGAACACAAAAATACATAAAAGTGTTTTAAAAAATACGATATTTTTTTCTTTCTTCTTCTTCTTCTTCTTCTTCTTCTTCTCTACTCCATTTTTTTTTTGTTATATCTCATTACCACACTTAATCTATATTGAAAAAAAAAACTTAGGTTTGGTGGATCCACTCAACGACATCAACTATTTTTTAATTTTTTTTTTGTGTTAAATCCATACCATATATACTGGATGAGAAACAAAGCATGCCTCATGACACAATATAAGTAGCCCCACTTCTTATTTTGTTATGATTATTGTTGTTTTTTGTTGTTTTTTGAAAAGAAGAGTTTTCATAGTTAAAAACTTCAACTTTATAATTAATTTATAATTATTTTTCGCGTTAAAATTTGAGTGTTATAATGGCTTTAGTTTCATTTATTTGGATTGATATTAGTGTGTGCTTTCTTTTTCTAGTTGTTTTGGTGGTTATTTTTCTAGTTATTTTTATTGTTGTTTTTCTTGTTGTTTTGGTGGTTATTTATTTTTTTTGTTAGTTCTTTTTCAGTTTAATGAACTGGTCTTACAGTGATTTTTGTAGTTATTTTTTTTAGTTGTTTATGGTTGTTTTAGCAGTTTTAGTAGTTGTTTTTATTTTTTATTTTTTGTTGATTCTTTCCAATTTTATGAGCTTATTTTCTAACAGTTTTCTTATTATTTTTCTGGTCATTTTCATGGTTGCTTTGAAAAATAAAAATCATAGAACAATCAGAAAAATTATCACTGTAAAATAACCTCATAAAATATAAATAGAAAATAATCGTTAAAATAAAAAAAAAAAAAAATTTTATCAATTTATAAATTTATGACACACTATTTATATCACGACATGTATCCCGATTCTATTTGTAATTACTCCTATTTAAAACAAATTCAATCATATTCTTCTTAAAAAAATAGATGAGCCATAGGCATCCATATCTTTGAATTACTACGGAAGGGTCTAGATTCCAAACAAACGATGTCACCTTGAGTAATAGCATAAAATGGGGCTAATACTAGCCTTCTGCTGTTCACACGTGGCTAAACTAGCAAGAATCATCCACTACTATCGCCACATTCCTGCCACTGTTGCCACGTTTCAGCACCACTATGTTCCATCTTGACACTTTCTAATTCTATCATATTCTCTTCCCATACAATGTGATCACTCTAAACTCTTCAATTCCTACAAAAAGAAATCTAAGATAAAGTGATCACTAGCTTTGGGTCGAGAATATGAGGAGAATGGTGATGATCATGACCACGGCGGCTGTCGTGTTATGGGCGGCAGTTTATGTGGATGTGTGCTGGTGTTGGGTTAGTATTAAAAATACTGATCATACAATAGGTAATGCAAAAGAGAGTGTGAATTTTATGGCAGGAAATGCGAAGGTGAAGGCTGAAGATATGAAGCAAAGCGCAGCAGAGGCCATGCAGGACGCGAAGGAGACCGCTGACTCCTGGACTGGTTGGGCTTATGGGAAGTTCTCAGAGTAGGCCACCTATAACCCGGGCAAAATTTATATTAATGTGTTTAGTTTGTGCAACTATCGTTCGTCTAGTTTTAGGAAAGTGGGAAAAGAAATGAACTGTTGTTAAACATTGATTTATAACATGTATAGCAATTATAGAATTAGCACAAATTTTCTTTTTAGAGAAGGAAATTTCACTAAAATGAAAACCGGAATCATTGTCATTTTATTCAAAAAAGGGAATTACGCATGTTTTGAACTTGAGATTGAGCATGTTTCAAGTAGTACGTGCATGTGCCTTATCAAGGGAAGCTAGCACATGATTTTATCAGTTCAATTTTAGCAGTCTTGCTAGCCTATGCTGCACCATTGGTTAAATAGCATCATTCATATTTTCATATTGTTGGGCATATAGATTGAGATGTCTCTCTCTCTCTCGCTCCTACCTCCTCCCCCTCTCCTTAACTTATATACATCCACAACAAAGATGGCAACGAAAAAGCGAAAAAGAGTGACCATCTATGTTAACATAATTATAGAATGCAGTCAAAGTAATGAAAACCACACAAGAGTATAACTTGTAACGAATCCAGGCTTTATAATGTTTATACATGTAGAGATAAGAGCAGTTCTAGGAAGACTCGAATTTTAAATACATATACGATAAGGCAGACTAAGTAAATTCATACTTTGTAGAGTAGATTTGAAATACGTTATAATATATAAACCAAATTTCATTAGACTACACTTCATTTTACTGTCTGCTGCAGTTGTACTAAGTTGCATCATGTTTTGTGCTTGAGCCACTTGATCGAAATAACAAAACCTTCCAATTTGTAGTAGCATGCATACCCATATGTTGTTTCTAGATGTAACAATGATGCTAGCAGGGCGCTTGGGTTGAATGGATATACAAGAAAATCAGCTCAAGACCTAATGGATAGAGCAGGGGATACTGCCTCAAAAACTATAGATTCAGTGAATTCCGCTGCATTAGGTAATTGAAGCTCCTTAATTTTGTTGTACCAACCCAAAGTTCTCTTTAAAACAATAATTTTATTTTACCTTTATTATTATTATTATTATTTCACTTTAATTCTTCCAGAGTTTTCACGGTATGTTTCTGAGAAGGCTGGTGAAAAAGCCAACTGGGTTTATGAAAAAGGAGATAATATTAAGGATTTTGCTTCGAATAAGGCAGATCAACTTATAAGAATGGCGACAGATACAACTAATGAAGCCAGTGAAATAATGGGTGGAAAAGATTGGACTAATTCTATAGCAGCAGCTGATGCTTATGATATGGCTTCAGATTGGGCTAGTGAAGCTAAAGCCGCTATGGAAGAAGGAATGAAATATGCAAGAAGCAGAGCTAGTAATGCCATTTATGAATCCAAAAAAAGAGTAAATTTGGCCAAAGATATTGCTTCAGACAAGGTAAACAATGACGAAGTGAGTACGGAAGAAGCAATGGAGCTTGGAAAAGAGAGAGCAACTCATTTCGATGATGAAGCTAAAAAGAAAATGAGAATGGACAAACAGACAGGAGCAATGGAGTATGAAAAAGGGGATGACGAGATGCATGCTTTTGATGAAGCACTAAATAAGGTTGGTGCGGTGTATATGACGGCCAAAGAGATGATGACTGATCATGCAAAAGATGCATATGGAGCTGCCAAGGAGAGGCTGTCATAGGCCACCGGTGATGTTGGAGCAAAGATAAGAGCAGACACCAGTGAGCTTTGAATGAAACAACTTTCTCCAAACTACATATTTTCAATATGTGAGTTACTATTATCATTCTAGTTTCTTCTTTTATCATCTTTTACAAAATGAGATCCAGATTTAACGTCTGCTTGTGATCTCATTTTCTTACTCTCTAAATATTCCAGAGATATTCCATGGCAAAATCTCAGATTGCTATAGAATGCACATTAGAATTTAGGTCACATGGTGCTGGGCTAGTTTTCATTCACACACTTATAATTGGCTAACATTTTGCACTAATAAAATTTTTCTTTCAAGAACTTCTTTTAGCCCTATGTATTCAAGGTCTATTTTGTTTGTTTCCGTTCTTTTGGGGAATGGTCTTAGACTAGCGTCAGAGTAATGACCCTTATCAGTTGCCAGAGGGAGATGGCTCCCCTAATTCTTGTATATTCCATTAATGTAACATCAGTTTATATACATGCAGAGTTGATAAATAGAATAGTGATACAACATATGTAGCAATTCGGGATGTTGGTTGGCCTAACTAACTGATGAAGGTTATCCTTATCAGTGGGGTGGGGTGTGAACCGCACTTCCTTGGCCACCACCATGCGCTTTAGTGCCATTATTGCACCATACAGGTGTTGGATAGAAATTTGATATCCCTCGTAATTTTGTTACTTCACAAAAATTAATTTACGGGTTGTTCATCTGCAATTACTATTTTTTAGTAGGCGGATAAACTATGGGTTTCTAAAGTCAGGATTGGACTCGCAGGAAGATCTCTATACACAGAGGGAAGATGAAAAAGTAAGGATTGCTACCTTAGAACCATCAAGGAACTACAACCGCACAAAACAAATCCAATGCACAAAGACATGGGAATGGGATAACACAAGCTCTAAACTGTACAAGGAGAAGGTAAAGAGGTGGCATGATGCAAATCTGAGACAGAAAGAATTCCATCAAGGGGACCAAGTGTTACTTTTCTATTCAAGATTGAGACTTTTACCAGGAAAATTGAAATCGAGATGGTCAGGACCCTTCACTGTGACTAAGATATACCCATATGGAGCAGTTGAAGTAATGACTAGTAAAGGGGAAAGCTTGAAAGTTAATGGTCAAAGACTGAAGAAGTACTATGGAGGTAATGTTGATGAATTTCAACATGTTGTCTACTTGAACAAGTTTGTGCAGTGACACAAGAGAAGTTCAAGCTTATGATATGATATGATATGAATTATCAAAAAAAACTATAGAGCTTATGGAACTAGGAGAAAGTGAAAGAATTAGAGTTTTTGTCTGTTTGTGTAGATACATAAAATAATTAGAGTTTTCGTCTGTTTGTGTAAATACATAAAATAATGAGAGGAAAATCATGCACTGTTTTTTCTTAATGAAGAGGTATAAATACATAAAATAATGTGACATTAAATTGTTATTTTTTTAATAAAAAAAAGGTGATTGGGTTGCATTTGACAACATGAAACTAAATAGTTTCTCTAATTAAATTTAATTAAATAAAAAATTACTCTATTAGGAGTAAACTTTAGTGAGCAGTACTCTTATTTTGTCCATTAGGAAGGCGATTTAATTGGAAAATAAATTATCAATGGTAAGAATTATATATTTTAGGAATAGGAATTATTTTATTAAATTTAATAAGGTAATTATCACTAAAAGTAATTATATATTTTAATCATTGGATGTAATATAATCAATGGTTGAGATTTTGTGTAAAATATATTCATTTTACACATGTGTAAGTGAATTCTTACTCAATTTGCATCGCAGAGATTAAATACGGATGAAATAAAGGAACAATATCTACTTCAACTTTTCAAAAGTAGAAAATCTCAACAAAATACATGCTATAATACTAAAAAAAAGAAAAAATTTATTGGCAAAATAAGAATAAAAATCTTAAATAAAAGGAATTTTTTCATATATAGACCAAAAATTAAAAATATTATAAAAAATGACATTGACCAACAAATCTTTCAATATTGGTTTTTTAAAACTTTTTTTTTTCAAATATAGACTATTTTCTTTCCAAAGTCATCTTCATTTTTACTGATGCTTTTTTTTGTCTTCTTCTTATTCAAATGTTTTTTTTTTCACTGTCTTCATCTTTTTTTTCGATTAATTGAGTTTTGGTGGGTGTGACCTGCAAGCGCACAGAGTCGTCCAAGTAGTAAAAGATTATCGATCCCACAAGAAGTAGATGTTAAGTATAGGATTACTTTTTGTATTTATTTGTCTAGAAAATCGAAGAAAAATGTCACCAAAAAGAAAAATGAAATTAATTTAACTAGAAATTTAAACAAAGCTATAAAATAAACTTTAACTAACAGAAAATTTATCAATATAATAAAGGTTAGGGTTTTTATCCCCGGCTCAATTTTAGCTAAAGATCATGTTAATTTCTCTATCACTTATGAATTTATTTCATTCCCTAGGCATCTTTAGACATATGAAAGTCTCTCTCAAGCACTCGCATAATTCTACCAACTATAATAACTATCCAAGTGATTAACTCTCGATCCTAGGATAATTAATTATTTTTGATAATTAAGTCATACAAGGGATATTAAACAATTAAACCATTTCTCAACCTCTTTTGATTAATTAACAGATTATTATTTTGTTCCCAACAAGGATCTTCTCTCGATCTCACCCCGTTGTCTAAATCAATTCCTACGATGATCAAGCCTAGGAAAGCACTAGGTTCAATAATAATCATGGGTATTTTGTTTGGTGATAAGGAATCTAACCTATTAAGTTCATTCTTGAGCCAGGTTTAACAACTCCAACTATTAATTTAGCTACTCATAGCAATTAAAAAGAAAAGAGAATAAGAAGAATTTAATAATGCAAACACAACCAACATATAATATTAATTTAAGTACTAAGAATAAAGAAGACAAAACCCCTTTTTATTCTCTTGAAAGTGATTGCAAAATGTTGCTCAATCCTCTAGCCTTGATAACGCTTGAGTAATAATCCAAAGTGAAAAATGAAAGATAAATTTGTTCTATAGCAAAAGATAAAATTGACTAACTGAAATTCAGACCAGCCAACCTCCCTTAAAGAGGCAAAACAAAGGTTATTTATATAAGTTCTCAAACTAGCCTTAAAAATAGTTTCCAAAATTGATTTCTGTTGAAGTGCATGGCTATGCACTTCCATATGCACGGTTGTGCATCACTGTTGCTCTAGAAATCGTCGAACCATGATTGGCCATGCACACTGCTGTGCATTTCTGTTGTCTTAGGAATCAAATCAGGATTGGTCGTGCACATGGTTGTGCATTTGGTGCATGGCTGTGCAGATTTATATACAGAGTTGTGCATCACATTCTGTTCTGCAAAGTGCAATTTTTAGGCTCAAGATTGGCCGTGCACACCCATGTGCACGACTTTGCATGCCTCTACATTTTAATTCATGGAAATTTTGAGCTTTCCTCTTTAAGTTCCAGTATAAATTCCACTTGCATAATGCAAACTTGGGCACACCTAACCAATAAACACCAAAACACCAAAATGAAACTAAAAGTAAACCAAAAATCAACAAAAATTATAAAAAACTTTAAAAACATAAGTTTTATGGAATTTAAGTAAAAACACCAACATTCAATAATAAAATAAACACTTTAACACCTAAAAACATAACAATTTAGAGCTCAAAATATACTATTTTTTGCACTTATCAACTACCCCACACTTGAGCTTTTGCTTGTCCTCAAGCAAAACATGAGAACACCCTATTCTTAAAAAGAATGCAACTCATTGCTTAGCTTTAACTTGACTAGCTATGACAATCTTCACTTAATATAAAGCTTAACAACTTAAAAATTAAAATAATCACTCGAGGTCAAAGACATATGAAATTACCGTGTGAAGAGCAAATTTCCCAATTGAATTCATGAAAATGGAGAATTAAGATCAAAGAAAGACGAAAGAAAATAGAAATTAACCCAACACTTGACTAGCCAACATTTCTCATGCATAAGGCACTTGTTGAGCACTTTATCAATTATAGTTTATAAAAGTTTTCCCAATTGCAGTATCCCCCACCTTTCCCGCACTACTCAGTGTGGATATCTTATAAAGGGTCCTTTGGATACTTATACTCTCATTTGAGAGCATTTGAGTAGAAGGAGCATATAAAGATTTAAAAATTTTAAATTTTTAGCTCCTTTAAAACGAGTGTGTTTGACACTCTATCTCGCTTTTATTTTATTTAATTCTTTTAATCACCAAAATACACAAGCATTGACTAATTCCAAGAGTTGAATTTTAAATCTCTACTTATAAACATCTTTCTCAAAAATCAAGACTCTAAGTTCAATCATTCAATTAGGAAGTAAGTATTAAGTTCAATAAAGATTAAAAAGTCCCTAACCACAAGTTATTACCCTAATTTTAAAAGTCCAAACTCACATTAAATGAAGATTATCACATTTTTTAAGAAAGCTAGATTCAATGAATTAAATTCTAGTTAAGAATAGGTTACAAACTCTCAAGTGTTATGCATGATATGCATCCTAATAACTATAAGCAAGAAACACAATAACAAAATGAAATGCATGATCCCTTCCCTTTTTAACGATAAACATTTAAAAATAACAAAACATCACAAACCAAAAACAAAACAAAACTTAAAAGTAAAGGTTTAGGAATGATCTCCTATTTTTCATTACAATGGCAGAGATGTGGACTTGTTGGGGTTGATGGACTCTATGAGCTTCTTAAGCCTCTTAAAATGGCTCTCTTGTGATTTTTGTAAATTTTCCATCATGATTTGAAACTCATCCATCCTAGCATAGAGCTTTAACTCTAGCAAGTCCATACAAAGTAGTAGCATTTGCTCCGTAGTTGCTTCATTCTCCACAACTTTCCTCTTTAACTAAGCCTCATTGCTACTCCCCTCACTCTCTTTATCATCATTTAAAGAAGACTTATTTAAATGCTTCAATGTGTATTGGCACATCAAATAGCATTTTCTACTCTCTACATACTTGAGAGTCCTCCATTCAGTTATAATGTCAGCTCGAATAAGAGCTCTCTCACCCAAAATTTAGGATTTGAAAACTCCCATTTCTTTAGTAGAGAATGTAGCATTGAATGATGAGAAATATTATCCCAAAGCTATTATGATATGCCCCATAGAAAGAGGGGCCTTCTTTGCCTGTACAACTCGCCAAATAGTCTGGACAATAAAGTGAGCACTATAAACCTTGGTGTTAGTATGCATACATCATAACATGAAAAATTCATCTTTTGAAACCCTAGCACTACCTTGTTTCATAAAAATGTTATGTGCCATGACTTTATGCATTAGCAAATAAGCCAGATCTCTAATTAGACCGCTAACCATCATTTCTTTCTCATTGAAACTAATATCTTGAGTGAGTCTTTTCCAAAATGCAAGCATGTCATAATCACTTGGGAGTTGTTTAAGTCCCCTAATAGGAAATCCAAAAATATAGGCCATAAGTTCACAATCAATATGAAACTTTCTTCCAAAAAGTCTACACGAAAACAAGTATGTGTCATCATTCAAAATTGCAAAAGTAGTGTAGAACTCAAGTGTAAACTCATACAAAGTGTCATGTTTCATTTTAAAGGACTCAGACCACCCTAATTGGTCACTCAAAAATTCCATATCCTCATCAACTCCTCTGTCATATAACACACAATAATCAAAGAATTTAGGCAAGGTGAATTTACACTTAAGAAGAGAATGAAATTTCTCACCCTTCTCATGTGAGCAAATAGAGAAAGGGGCACAATATTCTTTAGTGAGATCACTCACCTCATTACCCATTTTCATAATTGCCTTACCTTTCCCTTGACTGCCTTTTCCTTGACTTAATTGTTTATGCTTTTCTTAAGACATCTTCAAAATAAGAGTTGAATATTATTAGCGTAAGAAAGAAAATGAGAATGACAATTGAGTAGGGTTACAGCATGCCTGAATTCTTTATATAAAGATTTCTCCCTAAACATTAAAAGGAAATAAAAAATAAAAACATAGAAATTTTCTCCTCATTTTAGGAAGAAAGGAGAAATTAAATGGTCCATAAAAAGGAAAGAAATAAAAGAAAAACAAAAAATTTTCCTGAATATTGACTTACTAAATTCCAAAAATAAAAACCTAACGAAAAAGGAAAAATAAAAAGGAAGAAAAAAATAAAAATAAAAAAAATAATTGAATTCAAAATCTAAAAGAAAAAGGAACTAAAAGAAAATTATAAAAAGAAAATTACAAAAATAAAACAAAATTTTAAAACTTTCCAAAAATTGATAAATCCTCCCCCATACTTAATTTAAACATTGTCCTCAATGTTTACTTGCTAGCAAAGTAAGGTCGTTAACAGTGCAGGTACACGGTTATGCATTCCAGGGTGCGCGATTGTGCATCTGGGTTTCTTTGATGTTTTTAGGGTAGTGCACGTCTATGCACTTTAAAATGCACGCCCAATCCTGATTGCAGATCTTGGGGAAATTGTAGATACGCGGCTGTGCATAGATAATGCACAGTCGTGCATATCTGTAGAATTGCATTCATACAACTCTTCACAACTAATTAACATGTGTTCACAAACACACCACACTTAACAAAAATGTAAATTGTCCAAACATGTCAATACTTAAAACAAACAAAAATAGTAAAATGCAATTTAAACATAAATCACTCCTGTTGTGGAGCATCATCTCGTTGTTCCTATTGCGGTGGTTGAAGTGAAGGTGGTACAAATCCTTGGTTCATGAAAAATGCGTGGAGGTCTTGATGCATTGAACGAACACTTCTAGTGAGTTCTTCTACATTTGCATCTAAAATGCCCATTTGCAGCTCTAAACTGTCCATTTGCTCAACCATATCATCGACTTCTTCTTCCTCTCCTCCTTCTTCTTCTACATTTGGAGGTTGTTGTTGTTCACTAGGGAATGGTGTAAGCCTATACCCATCGTAAGTGTGTTACACTATCCTTATTGCTTGCATCATGGCTATGTCCACTTTGTATCTCCCCTTAACTTTCTCAAATGGCATATCATTTATATCAAACCTGACATAACACGTAAATGTTGTAACCAAACCCTTAATCTTTATTGTCTTATTGAAACTTTGAGCAACATCTTTTAGTTTCAAGGCAATAGCATGACATAAATCTATTTTTCTCTCATGCACCATACAATATAAGACTTGCAATTCAGTGTTTGGAATAACTGAGTCCCCCTCATTCCTACTAAAAATCGTGTGTGCCATGACCCGGTGTACATAGCTTAATACATAGGAACGCATTTTTTACTCTTTACAAATCCTAGCCTCATAAATTGCATGCCTATCTCCTGTCAACTCTCTCCAAAATTCATTCCTATCAAATTGAATATTAACTTCATGACCTTTTGGAAACTCAAACACATTATTCAATTTGAATAACTCCAAATGAAAATCCTTATTGCCAAGCCTAAAATTGATGAACCTAGCCCTCTCATCCAAATGAAATGATGATAAGAACTCACATGTAGGCCTAAGGTAAATAGGATATGCTCTCATCATGTATTTTTCCCACCCAACATTTTGCAAAAGCAAAGATACCTCATCATACAAACCCACAATTGTTAAAGCATTTTTATCCATGTATCTATTGGGTTGAATCTTCCTATGTACAATATCCTCAAATTTCTTATGTTGGAGTTCACAACCAAAAGCAATAGTTTGAGGAAATTTTGCTACCTCTTACTCTTCCTCTTCCCCTCTTGGATTATTTGAGCTTTCGCCTTATCTTAAACGTTTGGGAGAAGGAGCAACTTGCTTGGATGCATAGGACTTTTTCCTTGGCATGATTAAAAGTGAAAGCGAATAGAGAATGGAGAAATTGGAGTGATGATTTTGAAAAATCTAGGGTTTGAAGGTGAGAGAAGCAAGAAAGGAAAGAAATATTGGTGTTTAGGAAAAGATTGATGAGTGAAGATGATGAGAAGGCTATTTAAAATGGTTTGGGAAAGAAGAAAGTGAAGAATTGCTTTGAACAACACGAAAAGGTGTGATTTTATGTTCTATAACGTCGTGATGCACGGCTATGCACTTAAGTTAAGCGCAAAGATGAATCAGGTAATGCACAGCTGTGCACTTTCGAGTGCACATCCAATCCTGATTGTAGCATTCTGGGGTTTGAGAGTGCACGGTTGTGCACTTTCAGATGCACGCCTAATCCTGCGAGCATGATTTTTCAGTGTAGCAGATGCATGGCTGTGCACTTTCAGGTGCACGGCGAAGCCTGCGAGCATAAAATTTAGAGGGATAAATGCACGGTTGTGCACTTTCACATGCACGATTGTGCACTTTCACGTGCACAGTTGTGCACCTATATGCTACTCCAAAATGCTTTTAAACACAAACCACAAAATATATCACAACTTTGACATTATTCTCATTCCAAATTGTATTCAACAAATACTCTATATCAACTAAATTCTTAGCACTTCTCAATAACAAGAAATATAAAACATATAATCACACTTTTCTAAACAACAATGAAAGAAAACTTTAAAGTTTACTTCCCTGAATATCCATAAATGACTTCAATAACCTTGTCATCTTCAAGTTCCTTTCTATCCTAATGCAAGTGCGTTCCTGGAATTTCTCAGCATAGAGGAGGTTAACGAAAGAAAATAAAAGAAAAAATAAATATAAATATAAAAATAAATAAATGAAGAACGGAAAATTAAAATTATACTCTACACTTGGTTAAGCTCCCAAGAAACGCTTATTTAAAAAGTCATAAGCTTGACCTTCTCTTGTGTCGCTGCACAAACTTGTTCAAGTAGACAACATGTATCAATATTACCTCCATAGTACTTCTTTAGTCTTTGACCATTAACTTTCAAGCTTTCCCCTTTACTAGTCATCACTTCAACTGCTCCATATGGGTATCCCCTTAGTCACAGTGAAGGGTCCTGACCATCTCGATTTCAATTTTCCTGGGAAAAGTCTCAGTCTTGAATAGAAAAGTAACACTTGGTCCCCTTGATGGAATTCTTTCTGTCTCAGATTTGCATCATGCCACCTCTTTACCTTCTCCTTATACAGTTTAGAGTTCTCATAAGCATCTTGCCTAATTTCATCTAACTCATTCAATTGTAGCATCCTTTTCTGTACTGCTTCCTTGAGGTCATAATTTAGAGCCTTCACTGCCTAATATGCTTTGTGTTCTATTTCCACTAGAAGATGACAAGCTTTTCTATACACTAACCTAAAAGGTGATATACCTATTGGTGTCTTATAATTTGTCCTATAAGCCCATAAAGCATCATCAATCTTTCTAGCCCACTCTCTTCTAGATTTACTAATAGCTCTCTCTAAAATCCTTTTCAACTCTCTGTTACTTACTTCTACCTATCCACTAGTTTGAAGATGATAAGGTGTAGCTACCCTATGTCTAAGCCCATACCTAGTCAATAACATTTCCATGTTCTTATTACATAAGTGAGTACCTTCATCACTAATTATAACCCCGGGCATCCCAAATCTAGCAAATAGTTTCTTTAAAAACTTGCATACAGCTTTTGTATAATTGTTGATACATGCTTGAGATTCCACCCATTTAGACACATAATCAACACACACAAGGGTGTAACGTTTACCTTCTGATGATGGAAAAGGTCCCATGAAGTTAATACCCCAAACATCAAATATTTCAACCTCTAAAATTCCTGTTTAAAGCATTTCATCCCTATTTGATATGTTTCCACTTCGTTGATAAGAATCACAAGATTGAACAAATTCCTTCGCATATTTGAAAATGGACAGCCAGTAGAAACCACTTTCGAGTACTTTAGATGCAATTCTTGAAGTTCTATAATGTCCCTCATAGCTTAAACTGTGGCAATGATGAAGAATGGAATGGATTTCTTCATTAGGTACACATATTGTAATAATTTCATCCCTGCACATCTTCCAAAGAAAAGGATCATCCCATATATAGCTCCTAGAATCATGAATCAATTTTTTCTTTTGCTGACTAGAAAATTCTAGGGGTAATTTACCACTAGAAATAAAATTGGCAATATCAGCAAACCATGGTGTATCAAAAATTTGTAGAGTAAAGAGTAACTCATCTGGGAATGAATCTTTGATCTCCTCATCTACTGCTCTTTTGCTCTCCTCATATTCTAATCTTAACAAATGGTCCGCTACAACATTTTTATGCCTTTCTTGTCTTTTAATACAATATCAAATTCTTGTATAAAAGCACCCATCTTATCAATTTAGGCTTGGAGTCTTTCTTTATAAGCATATATTTTTAAAGTAGCATGATCTATAAAAACCAGTACTTTTGAACCAAGTAAATACAATCTAAATTTATCAAAAGCAAAAATCACCGCTAGCATCTCCTTTTTAGTAGTGGCATAATTTATTTGAGCTTCAGATGATGTTCTACTTGCATAATAGATCACATGAAGCCTTTTATCTTTTCTTTGTCTTAGTACTATTCTAATGGCATGGTCACTAGCATCACACATAAGTTCAAATGGTAAACTCCAATCTGGTGCTACAACAACTAGTGCTGACACAAGTGCCATTTTAAACCTATGAAAAGCAATTTTACAAGCATCAATGAAATTAAAAGTTTCATCTTTCTCAATGAATTGACAAAGAGGTTTAGAAATTTTTGAAAAATCCTTAATAAACCACCTATAGAATCCTACATATCCCAATAAGCTTCTTACTCCCTTAACATTGGTTGGGTACTGCAGCTTTTTAATAATGTCTACTTTGGCTTTGTCTACCTCTATGCCCTTGCTTGAAATCTTGTGTCCAAGCAAAATAACTTCTTCAACCATAAAGTGACATTTCTCCCAATTCAGGACTAAATTAGTATCTTCACACCTGGCAAGCACTCTTTCAAGATTTGTTAAACATTTCTCAAAAGAATTTCCATATACTGAAAAATCATCCATAAATACTTCCATTATTTCCTCAACCAAGTCTGCAAATATGGCCATCATGCACCTTTAAAATTTGGTTGGTGTATTACGCAAACCAAAAAGCATTCTCCTATAAGCAAACGTACCATAAGGACAAGTAAAGGTGGTCTTTTCTTGGTCCTCTAGAGCTATAGCTATTTGGTTGTACCCTAAATAACCATATAAGAAATAGTAATATGCATGGCCTGAAATTCTCTCTAGCATTTGATCAATAAATGGAAGTGGATAATGATCAATAAATGGAAGTGGATAATGATCAATAAATGGAAATGGATAATGATCTTTCCTAGTGGTTGCATTCAATTTTTTGTAATCTATGCAAACTCTCCAACCACTAACAACTCTGGTAGGAATCAAATCTCCCCCCTCATTTTCTACTATTGTCATGCCCCCTTTCTTTGGTATGCATTGAATAGGGCTAACCCAAGAACTATCTGAGATGGGATATATGATACTTGTATCTAACAACTTAAGCACTTCTTTCTTTACTATCTCTTGTATATTTAGGTTTAATCTTCTATGCCTATCAATGGTAGTCTTATGCCCTTCCTCCATAAGTATTTTATGCATACAATATGAAGGACTTATACCATTAATGTCTGAGATTTGCCACCCCAAAGGTTGCACTCTCTTTCTCAATAACTGAACTAAAACACTCTCATATTCCTCACTAAGTTTGGATGAAATAATGATAGGTAAAGTTTGGTTCTCACCCAAATGAGTGTATCTCAAATCAGGTGGTAAAGGTTTCAATTCTAACTGAGGTGGTATTTCAATAGAAGGAGGGATAAGTGTTATTTTTGGAAGTTGTTCTGCTTCATGCTTTGGAGAAGAGTACTTAAAAGACTCTTTTTCAAAATTTTATACCTACAACACTTCTCTAATTCTTCCAATGCACAAGATTTTGCCAACCTCCCTCATTAGACTTCATTTATAATATCATCAACCACATCAATTCACATACAATTATCAAAATCATATGGGTGTTTCATACCTTGATAAACATCAAACTTACAACTTTCTTCCCCCACTCTTAATATGAAAGTACCTTCAAAGACATCAATGATCGCTTTGGCAGTGTACATGAAAGGCATCCCCAAAATCAGTGGTACATCTTCATCTTCCTCAAAATCTAGTACTACAAAATCAACTAGAAAAATGAATTTCTCAGCTTTTACTAGCATATCTTCCATAATTCCTTCAGGTTTCTTAATCGTCCTGTCTGCAAGCTGCAAGCATATGTTTGTAGTTCTTGCTTCACTTAAACTAAGTCTCCTGTACACAGATAAAGGCATTAAATTAACAAAATCACCTAAATCACAAAGAGCTTTTTAAAAATTCAAATTACTAGCAGAACAAAGTATAGTAAGACTCCCTGGATATCTTCTCTTCAAAGAAAGCTTGCTCAAGATTATAGCACTACACTCTTTATTAAGAGTGATAGTTTCAAATTCTTGCAACTTTTTCTTGTTAGAGAAATAAGTTCCTTCAGAAATTTAGCATACTTAGGCATTTGAGCTATTGCTTCTACCAATGGTATATTAATATGCAATTTTCTAAACATTTCTAAGAACTTTGCAAACTGTTGATCATGTTCTTGCTTTTTAAGCCTTTAAGGAAATGGAACTGGTGGCTCATATGGTTTAAGTGGTGGAGGAGATTCCTTCTTTTTATTGCTATCTTCCCTTGTTTCTTTCTCCTCAACTTATTTCTCAATATGTTCTTGCTCTTTTTCTTCTTCCTTCCCCTCTTTAGTAGTCAGTGTAGGTGCACTCTTCTTGGGTGGTTACAATTATATACCGCTCCTTAAAGTAATAGCTTTCACTTATCCCTTAGGGTTCTTTTCAATATTGCTAGGTAGTGCTCCCTAATTCTTTGAAGATAAGGAATTAGCTAACTGTCCCACTTGCACTTCCAAATTATGAATGGAAGAAGAATGGTTCCTAAACATCAGTTGAGTATCTTGATGCAATTGCTCAAACTTCCTTTCCAATCTTTTGGTAGCTTTATCTAGTTAATTCATCTTAGTTAAGATCATATACATGAACTTATCCAGTTTACCTTCTAAAGAAGCTATTACCAAAGAAGAAAAAGCTTTCTCTTATTGGAGTTGAGATTCCACTTGATGTTGTTGACCTTTATTTTCTATGAAACTCAGTGGCCCTTAAGATCTCCATTGGTTATTACCTTGATTGCTCTAAGAAAAATTTGGGTAGTTCCTCTAACTAGGATTATAAGTGTTTCCCATTACAAGATTTTGTTGTTGTCCATTGTTGAAATTACCCACATAATTCATATTCTCCATAGATAAATCTTGCATTTCCTGACATTCTATGGTAGGATGTCCACCATGGCAAAACTCACAAGATGACCCAAGTTTAGGTGAAATTGCATTAAGACCCATCTTGTCTATTCTCTTTGTCAAAGCATCTAGTTTAGCATTCATTATAGTCATTCCATCCACATCCATTGCTCCCCTTTTTCTTGGAATAGCTCTTTCATTAGCCCACAAGCTCTGAGTAATAGCCATTTCTTCAATAAGTTCTAAAGCATCCTCTGGTGTCTTGGACATAATAGTACCTCCTACTGCAACATTAATATTGACCCTGACTGTTGGATTCACACCCTTGTAAAAAGATTCAGCTAATTCCCAAATAGGAATTAAATGTGTAGGACACTGTCTCCGCAAATCCTTGAATCTATCCTAACATTCATAGAAGCTTTCATCATCCCTCTGATAGAAAGAATTGATCTCATTCCTAATCTTTAGCACTTTAGCAGGGGGAAAGTATTTATTGAAAAAGGCTATGTATGTTTCCTGCTAAGTGTTGATGGAATTAAGCGACAAACGTTGAACCTTCTTTTTGCTCTATCAGCAAGTGAGAAAGGAAACAATATCAATCTGATAGCATTTGGCTGCACTCCATTCATTCTAAAGGTAGAGCAATACTCCAAGAGTCTGGTCATATGACCAATAGGATCATCATTAGGCAAACCATTAAACTGAGAATTTTGAATCATTTGAATCATTGATGGCTTGATCTCAGAGTTATTGGCTGCAACTGCTGGCCTCATAATCAGGTTTTGATCCCCTTGCATGTGAGGAATAACAAAGTCCCTCATGGTTCTTTGTACATTTAGTCTATTCTGATTTTCAAGTGGAGCTACAGGTGGCGGATCTTGCTGATTATGTCCCCTATCTACAACTCTATTTCCAATAATTTTTTTAGCTTCGTTCATCATATTCCTTTGTCTTCTTAATCTCCTTCAAAACATTCTATCAATTTCAGTGTCTACAGATATCAATAATTCATTTTGTCTAGTACTGTTACGCGTTGAACACATGCACAAGCAAAGTTCTTTATAAGAGACAATGGAAATTAAAAATAACATAAATTAATGCAAATAAATAAAAAAATAAAAATTTCTAAATCAAACAACATAAATTTAATCACAATATCAACTTATCACTCAACGACACCAAAAACTTGGTGGGTGTGATCTGCAAGCGAACAGAGTCATCCAAGTAAAGTAAAAGATTATCGATCCTACAGGGAGTATATGTTAAGTATTAGATTACTTTTTGTATTTATTTGTCTAGAAAACTGAAGAAAGATATCACTAAAAAGAAAAATAAAATTAATTTAACTGAAATTTAAACAGAGCTATAAAATAAACTTTAACTAATAGAAAATTTATCAATATAATAAAGGTTAGGGTTTTTATCCCTGACTCAATTTTAGCTAAAGATCATGTTAATTTCCCTATCACTTATGAATTTATTTCATTCCCTAGGCATTTTTAGACGTATAAAAGTCTCTCTCAACCACTCGTATAATTCTACCAACCATAATAACTATCCAAGTGATTAGCTCTCGCTCCTAAGATAATTAATTATTTTTTATAATTAAGTAAGCCATACAAGGGATATTAACTAATCAAACCGTTTCTCAACCTATTTTGATTAATTAACATATTATTATTTTGCTCCCAATAAGGATCTTCTCTCGATCTCACTCCATTGTCAAAATCAATTCCTAAGGTGATCAAGCCTAGGAAAGCACTAGGTTCAATAATAATCATGGGTTATATGTTTAGTGATAAGGAATCTAACCTATTAAGTTCATTCTTGAGTAAGGTCTAAAAACCCCAACTATTAATTTAGCTACTCATAGCAATTAAAAAGAAAAGAGAAGAAGAAGAATTTAATAATGCAAACACAACCATCATATAATATTAATTTAAGTACTAAGAATAAAGAAGACAAAATCCCTTTTTATTCTCTTGAAGGTGATTGCAAAATGTTCCTCAATCCTCTAGCCTTGATAACGCTTGAGTAATAATCCAAAGTGAAAAAATAAAAGATAAATTTGTTTTGTAGCAAATGATAAAATTGACTAACTAAAATTCAAACCAGCCAACTTCCCTTAAAGAGGCAAAATAAAGGCTATTTATATAATTCTCAAATTAGCCCTAAAAATAGTTTCCAAAATTGATTTCTGCCGAAGTGCACGGCTGTGCACTTCCATATGCACGGTTGTGCATCACTACTACTCCAAAAATCATCGAACTAGGATTGGGCGTGCGTATGGCTGTGCATTTAGTGCATGGCTATGTAGATTTAGATGCACGGCTATGCATCATTGTCTGTTCTGCTAAGTGTAATTTTCAGGCTCAGGATTGGTCGTGCACTCCCATGTGCACAAATGTGCATGCCTTTACATCTTTAATTCATGGAGATTTTGAGCTTTCCTCTTCAAGTTCCAGTATAAATTCCACTTGCATAATGCTGATATAATGCAAATATGCATAGCTATTTAGTATAGTTTAGTATCATTTTCATATGACTTTTGTTATATTTATGTGTTATTTGATTATGTATTTGTTATTTTTACTTCTAAGTGTTTTTATTTGTTGTTTGTGTGTTTCATACATGTTTTTAG